>JAUTXX010505989.1:0-12223 GCA_032273605.1 Panulirus laevicauda | reverse complement strand
GTATGTGGGTGGGTTGGGCCATTCTTTCGTCTGTTTCCTTGCGCTACCTCGCTAACGCAGGAGACAGCGACAAAGCATAATAAAATAAGTAAAATAAATACAAAAAAAAACAGATTGCAAAAAATGAGATGGTGTAAAGAAAATCCCTGCAAACACCACAGAGACACCAGGGATCCTGGGTGATAGAAATGTCAGAGTGCAAGTAATGTATATACATATATGCTGAGGAGCTTGAGAGAAAAATATAAAGATCTGGAATTTTGGGATTGTATAAGGAAAAATGCACCTGATATTGTTGGAGTTAAGGCAACAAAACTCACTAGAGATAAAATTTCATCTGTTCTCCCCAGAGGGATACATGATACTAAGGAGGGGAAGTTATGGCCCTCCTAGAAAAAAAGTTTCAGGAAGATGGCTTATTCAGACAATACATAATGGGAAGAATAACAACTGTGGGAAAGAAATGCATAACAGGGCTGATATGTAATCTTTCAAAAATTTTTAACTATCTAGAAAAAATATGCAATGATAATGAAGGGGCAATTAGGATGGCAAAGGAAACTGCAAACCACACCACACACTTCTCAAATGTGGTTAAGTACTGATACTGGTCTTATAAAGAGGAATGTCAATCATAAGGAGAAAAGCTGGAGAATTTTTCATTCCCATGGTGACAGAGTGATAGCAACATTAGTTTTTCAAGTTTGCACAGGATAATTTCCTATACCAACCTGTCAGTGAACACACTTAAGATGAGAGGGACCAATACACACACCATCATTACTGGACCTCATGATAGGGACAATTACACTATCATTACTGGACGTCATCATCTCACATACAAGCATGGATTTTGAGAATTATATAGGAGACACCAAAAAGAAAAAGTACTCATGAATTGCTCAAGTTTGGCTATGTGGTAAGACGTAAAACCTACTGGGTGATTACTACTATGCCAGCAATGATATGTAAATATATATCCTCAAATCACGTATCTAAATGTAATAAAGGTATTGCTTAGGCACCTACCGATCTCTTTCCCTTCTTGCCCATGGTGTCGTACTTCAGAAACTTTTTTTTTAAATAAAATCAAATTCTTAATTAGTTCTTATATTCTCGAGTAGTGTAGACGAGCTTTCCTTCAGGTAATTACTGCATAATTGCTCTAAAAATCTGATGTACACCTTCTACACTTGTCTCCGTTATCCGAAGAAGGCGCGAACGTCATAGAGGAATAAATGTAAGCAAGAAAAACTCAATATTCCACTTCATGACTAATTTTGCCAGGCATCTATATGTTCTGGTTAACTTAAGTCATGAATTCCAGTATTAAAAATTGAATGCCTTTAATCACATTTCCAAATCTGGACATTTTTTTCCATATTTATACCATTATTGAAGATAATTAGAGGATGAAATTCTTATTCTATTGGTGAAGAGAAAATAACAAGATTGCACCACCCAATGAACTATTAGTTTCATTTTCCGAACCTAATGTAGACAAAGTGACGTCAAATCAAGCAATTAATGATAAAGTAACAAAACAAGCAATTAATGATAATGATAAACACTGAATCATGCATGAAACAATTAACTAAAGTGTGAATTCAGAGAAAGTTTCCCCTATGCCTAGAGTTATTTCATATCACACCCTAGGTAAAAAAGTGACATCCAAAGCACAAATATAAACGAAATCATACGAAGGCATTATTTCAGGTGCCTTGAACATTCATGACAAAAAATATCGATAAGGATGAGAAAACGTCCTAGACAAATAATTCTGTTCTCTACATAATTTCCAGAAATGTTTAAATAACCTGTGTAAATCTCTCCCATGTTGTGATGAAAATAAAAGCACTGATTTAATCAACTTTGTGGGCAATGATATTTAGAGATACATTAACTGAAGGAAAATTCATGACACTGAAGAATGTATTCATGTTACTGCACTGGTTTGAATAACCAATAATCATATATTTCTTATTTCGTTAAAGGTTGTGTTAACTCGTATTTGTTCAATTACACATACCACCGTAATGGACTAAATAAAAACCTCTGCATTTGTTATCATCCAGTTTGCCATGGAAGCGTTACTCTAACCAAAAACGTTCAATGCTGACCCCAACTCTTAAGTACTACAGTGCAGCTAAGCAATGGCTTCACTAACACCGCACATTTAAAATGTTGTGGCCATGGCCTCCTACAATCCTGAGCTGAATATGCTTTATCAACCGAATGGCACTTTTAGTCTATGAACATTTCGCTGAATTTGGAACATACTGTTTTTTTTTGTTTTTTTTAAACTTGCCTCTGCACAAAAAATAAAGTATTCGTAAGACATCCTGCTTCCCGCATGCAGGAGGCTGAGTTAAGCTTCGGACTATTTTCAAACCCTAAGTTTTCATTCAATTAAGTACGCATATTTGATATCTATGATATGGAAACTCTGGTATCGTCTTAACTATATTTCCGTCTTTAATCTGGTTATGACCTGACCCCCAGGAATATAAGGCCGGTCAAGCAGGTGGGACACATGTGCCACATGCATAGTATGTGGGTGGCCTAAGAAATCTGAAGGGGGTTTAAAGATTTTTTTTCGGTTAGTGGATGTAACTGACGGCTTTAATGACCCTGGCACTTGATAGGGATAAAGCCCAGCCAACCGTGGGAGACATCATTGTGAAGAAAGGAGGTGTCGTGCGAGGTGTTCGCCCTGGAGGAGAGCTTTACCCTAAGCACACGCCTCTCTCTATCAAACTGTTTGGACAATTTGAGGAGGATGCAGGAAGAGCACTTCGGTTGGCCGACAACAAAGCAAATTATCTGTCTGCTCTTGCCCAGGTGCCGGGAGTCCCTTGAGTTGTGGAATTGGGACGTAAACCACCCTGTCTTGTAAGGACCCGCCATGGTGCCTCCTTCCACGAATTTCTGGACACCAGCCCCCTCAGATGTAAAGATTCTGCAAGCCTTTAAAGGAGCTTTGAAATGTTATAACGGGCGTCCACACGCTCAGCATCGTTCATAATGATATCAAATTAGCGTCGACGGGACCGGCCGAGCTATTAAAGTGACCCTCTTGGACGATGGATCCATGACATATTGGCGAGCCCGTTTACAAATCTCACATGGAGAGAAAAACTAGTTAACAGGTACCCGTGGTACGCCCCAGAGATGTTCGGTGGCCCAGCCAGCCCTCAAAACTGATGTCTACAGCCTGAGATTTTTGATGCCCGCTGTTCGATTTTTGGGTCTCAAAAGTTTACTAACAATAGTTGGACCAACTTCTGTTGCGTAGGGGTCACCCAGCAACCCGTCCAACCATCTTGTTTAAACAATTCATCACTGGCATTTATAGATCTATCGGCAGGGTCAAAAGGGCCCGTTTAATGATCCTCTGATGTAACGTTTATTTTTGTATATATCAAAAATAAGTTAAACCACCAGGCTGAAGAACTGGAAGCACAGGAGAGGGCTGGCTGGTCTGGTAAACTCAGAGGGAACATTAACCCTCAGAGGATAACAGCGATCACTGACAAAATACATATCAATATTCTCTCCATAAGGATGAGCCCTGTAGATTTCAAGGTCAAAATGCTAAAGAAATAAACATAGGATCAAAACTTTATAGGTAGACTATCGACGGGTATTAGAAAACCCACACTGATCTTGATTAAAAGGTAAAAAGTCAAACCTCACAGTGTTCCCTCATGTAAATGAGGTCACTGTAAATTTGGACAACGCTGTACCTAGCTAGACACTCGAAGCTTCATTGGTGGACAACGCCTTGCTGGAGGATATGGCCCGTTGGAGTGGATGCACTTTAAGCTCGTAAGAAAAACTGATTTACCTGTCTTTAACTATACCAGGCTATAAAGCCCGTACCTTAGAAATGTCTTCGTGATAACACTGGCCAAAATCATTTCGGCACAATGGCCAATTTTTTTCCAATAATTCAATTCCTCGAATTCAAAGATTCATTTCAGGATTATTAGGATAAAATCTTATCTTAGGATTTGGTAATGGATTCATTTTCTCTCAAAACATGACTAATTCGTTTGGGAACAAGGCATACGGTGAATGATATATAAAGTGATGGAGGAGCAGATTTCGGTGGCAGCGTCAGTGAGTTCTATCCTGTACATGTGCGCTCGTCTCTGAAGTCTGAGTTTCAAGTACCTCCACACATTCTCTATTACATTAATGTCTGGGCTTTGAGCAGGCCATGCTGTTGTGGGTCAATTGTTTCTCTGAACTGCACTGTATGCCGAGAGCGATGAGGGGTGACATTATCATCTTGAAATATCCAGGGACGGATTCCCAAAAGTTTAGCAACCACTAGCCATAGATTTTCATCAAAGATGGCTGTGTATTTTTCTGAATTAGTATTTCCATCTACTAGTACCAAAGTCCCTACACCTTTATGTACAATACAGCCCCAAATCATGACACTTGCAACTATCTTGGGAGTCTGATAATCTCACCAAGATCATTTTTCACACTCCTTTCGCCACACATAAACTTTACTGTTCCAGCCTAACACCACTTGCGTTTCATCAGAAAATATAACTCTGTTCCAAAACGTATTCAAATTCTATGGAGATTCGATCTACACCATGCCCTCCTCCTACAACGATTAGCTTTGGAAATGATAATTCTCTTTACAATCATTTTATTGTAACTACTGAATATTAAAAGTCTTCTAACAGTTCTCTGACTCAGTCTGACCAACAGTGCTACTTCATTAAATGTATTAATGATCCACAAACTTTTCCGACGGTTGGGTTTTACAATAAAAACTCGCAAAAGTTGTCCGTCAAGTCGGTCACTATATTTTGTTGGTCTCCCACTTCTTTCGTTTTCGACATAACCTCTCTCCGTACCGCTTAAGATATTTATGGATGGCAGAAGTATTAACTTTCAACATTTCAGCAATTTGTCGCCCACTTAAACCGCCATTACTTTAAAGTTACAATTATTTTCATCACTCAATTCTTCTCCCTCGCTCAACCATCTCACTAGCAGATAAGTAAACTAGAGGGACAATTCTTACTTATTCTAATGACCGGTGACATTGAGAAATCGCACCCAATTATCTGTGAAAATTTTCTCTGAATCTGTTTTGATATTGTAAGCATACGAGACCTAAATCCATAACGAATTTGGTACAAAATTTTGGCAGCCATGTGCGGAAATACTTTTGGCCAGTGATGCAGAAGTCTACCTTTCGTCTCGCTTCCATGAACAGGTTCCGTAAGGTTGGTATTAACTCGAGGCAAGCAGTTTTACGTCACATATGAAAATATATACATGTGTATGTGGGTGGGTTGGGCCAATCTTTCGTCTGTTTCCTTGCGCTACCTCGCTGACGCGGGAGACAGCGACATAGGTTAATAAAAAAAAAAAAATGAAAATATATAAGAACAAGAACAGAACGTATCAATCGTACACTTTTATATCATACATAAAGCCCTCCAACAGCAAGGATTCGAACCACGTATCATTTGTGAAAGCAAGGTACATAATAACAAGGTACTATGCTACTAAGGTACACGTTTATTGTACTATATTTGTGTTCATGTACATCCATGTTTGTAAGTTCGGTAAAACCACTGGCCCCTGGTTAATGTGAACCTAACGGAAAATATCCGATCCAGACCGTTGCTCATGGACGTGAGACGATGGGTATTTAATTACTGTAATTTTTTTTATGGGCATCATGGACAAGATATTAGCGAACCCACCTCCACACAAATGGTTAGGGATTCGAATCCCTACCGTTTGGATGGCATTTAGATAACGCACGTTATCCACTGGACCATGGGGTGACAATGTCATACCAACAAATCCCCAAAACCGTTGTCTTGGAGGATTGATTTTATGGGTAGCTAGAACCCTTGCGGTCAAAGGCTTTTCCTAGCCTTCAGGTCGAGATATGAAGCAGAATCTCATGGGCCACTGGTCGGTCTGAGATGAAAAGCTTTTGTCTTGTGGCTAGACAACCACATTACGGGTCAGCATCAACCTGTGTTGGTATGATGGATCATCACTCCCATAAACGCTCTGCTTACAAGTACTTGTATCATATTAAACATCATTAACAATACATTATCTTTTCTATAGAAACTGTAAGCACAACACAGTTCAAGGTTAGTAGGTTGACTTACAAGAGATCGTTTCTCAAGTTAAAATCGCTGACATGAAGTTGAAACGTAAGAAAATTATGACTGGACCTGATGGCTAACGTCAACAGTAGCAACGTTGACAGAGGAACAACAATGTAGGGGTCACAAAGCACATTAAGGGGAGAGGAGCCTTTCTATGTAAGTAGAGTCAGACTGTTGCTTCGCTGTCATAGTTGTCATTTGCATACAAATAAAACATAGTTCTGTTGGTGTTGTTATTATCTAAATCTTCTTGTTCTTCTACTAATAGCATGTCATTCAAACTTTTATTGCATAAAAAGAGATCATTGGCACAACCCTTCTTTTTCTACTAATAGCCTGTCATCTAAACTTTTATTGCATTGAAAGAAACAATTGTCTGACACATTCTTTTCACAGAATGGATCTGGCACTGACTTCCTTTCTTTTCATTCTGTTAGCTCCAATAATAGTAATCAAAGATTATTGAAATAAAATAAGGGTTAAAGAGAAATATTATTTCTAGAGTTTTGAGGGAGTGGGACAAATCTCCCTTTTAAATATGGTTGTCAATTGTTATGAAAGTCATGAGGGAGTAAAGATACAGTAACTTGCTCTGGACTAGATGATCTAGCTAATGGTGGAGAAACACAAGAAACCAGCAGTCATGAGCAATATCCACAATAATGTCTGTGGAAGAGAGAAAGTGGACCAACACTGTGGTGTAAAGGAAGAACGGCAAGTTGTGAGGTCAGTAGTAGGCCAGAAAGAAGTACGTCAATTGTGAGGTCACTTGTAGGGAAGAAGGAAGTAGGTCAAATTGTGAGGTCAGTTGTAAGCCAGAAAAAAATTGGTCAAGTTGTGAGATCAGTAGTAGGAAAGAAGGAAGTAGGTCAAGTTATGAGGTCAGTAGTGGGCCAGAAGGAAAGAGGTCACATTGTGTGGTCAGTAGCAGGCCACACAGAAGTATGGTTAAGTTGATGAAATTTCACCACTTGGACTTAACTCTGTCTAGTAAGTAGAACAGAAGCCTCCCCAAATGTGAAACCAGTACTTTAAACAAGAAATGATCGATCCTTTGTATAATCAGAACAATTATTCAGAAAAAAGGAGCTTAAAGCATCTGAACAGAATACCTAGTTTTTTCTTTAGCAAACTTAGCAACTCATGCAAATTAGGGTTTCCAAGGTAAGTTAGATTTTACAGTGATAAGTACATTTAATGATGAGTGGTGGAATTTCATATCCACCAAAAGAGATGGGAAAGTTGTAAAGGGTTTAAAGAGAAATGGGCAGAAATTAGGTTGATTATAACCCAATGAGATATATTGTCCCATATCTCACTTTACAAGGTAAGGTATGCAAACCTTTCCTCACTCATTCTCTAAACCATTTCAGCACATCTTCAGCTCTCTCAGCAACACTCTCCTTATTACTATACCTCTCTCTTACCCTTTCATCACTTATTCCATGTATTTCCAGTACCACATATTGTCCTCAAATATTCCATTTCCATCACATCCACCCTCCTCAGCACATTCCATTTCCATCACATCCACCCTCCTCAGCAAATTCCCATCCATAACAAATGCCTTGCATCCATTTAATATCACTGGGACTGCCGTACCTTCAAACATACCCATTCTCTGCCTGATTATGACCTCTTCAGACACATTTCTGTGCTTCACATACCTTCGCCCCAACTCATCCTATGACTCACTTCTGCTTCCATGATTCTAGTTGCTGCCATGATCATTCCCAGATATCTAAAACAACCTCACTTTCTCCAAGTTTTGTCCATTCAATCTCAATCCTAATCAATCTGTCTCTCTCTGATGATAAACTTAATTACCTTTTCATTATTCACATTTCTTCTTAACATTCTCTCTACCAAACTCAGAAACCAATTTCTGCAGTTTTCACTCAAATCTGCCATTAGTACTATGTCATCAGCGTTTCTCATTCGGATCTGCCGCAAGCACCATGTCATCAGCAAGCAATAACTAACTCACCTCCCAGTCACACCCTACCCCTGATAGACAGCAAATTTGCTCCTCTCTCCAAGATCCTTACATTCACCTCCCTCACCACCCTAATCATTAACAAACTGAACAAAAATGGTGAAATCACATACCCCAGCCACAGACCTACCTTCAATTAGAACAACTCATCCTCCTCTCTTTTTACTCATATGCACACCATACTCTCTTGATAAGAACCTTTCATTGCTTCTAGCAACTTTCCTCCTATAGCATATATTTGTAACACCTTCCATAGAGCATCTATATCAACTCTGTTGTATGCTTTCTCCAAATCCATAAATGCCAGAGACAAATAATTTTGTTTTTCATAGTATTTCTTGCACACATCCTTCAGATCCAACGCCTGGTCCACACATCATCTACCACTCCTAATGCCACAATTTTCCTACCCAAATTAAAGCTCTGTGCATACAACTACCCTCTCATTCACCACTCTCCCATATAACTTCTCAGGTACTCTCAACAAACTTATAACTCAGCAATCTGAACATTCACACTATCTCCCCTTGCCTTTATATAGATGTACTATATGGGCATTCTGCCAATCCTGAGGCACCTCACCATGAACCACACATATATAAAAAAATCCTAACTAGCCAGTTAACAACTAAGTCACCTCCTTTCCTGAGAAACATACTCCAGACTAGATGTTACTGGACTATGCCTTCTAATGGTTACACTGTGAGTGAAAAATCACCTTTGACAAGACTGCATCATTATGAAGCAGAGTACTGTCTTGTCACAGAACTTCTGCTTAAAAGGAGTCCACCCTGTCCCTGCTGCTGAGCATAGCACAGCTTTGGAGTTGAAGGAGCCCATGGAAAACAGGGTCTTGAGTAACACCAAAACCCTTTCAGAGAGGGATCCTAGGGTAACTATAAATGAATATATAAATATATGAATGTACAAATGAATAAATGAATAATAAATAAATAAATAAATACACATAAATAAATAGACAAATATTCCAGCCCAAGCCTGATACTCATTTATTGGCCAACCACTGTGGGGAGAATGAACAGATGAGTTGGCTGAGCTGACTGCCCTCTCCAGGATATATACACAAATATACATATCACATATACACTTCACATGGGTACATACACAATATCTTATATAACTGTAACTACACTTGCAGTGATTAATTAATGTCTTACTTACAGCACATTAAGATCGTATAGCATTGCAAAACAACGCACATATTGTCTGATGAAAGTGTTAACCCACTTTGCTTGACACGTGTGCACCCATGGTCTAGCGAGGTCATAATGAAAGCACCATTTTTATTCCTGCAGCATCTGCACGTGCATCAGTGCCTCTTCCGTGTCTCAAAGCTCCAAGAATCATCTACTACTGTGGTTTATTTACTTTGCAGTGGTCAGAAAGTCATTCTGTCATTGCTCCTTCCAGTCAAAAATGTCAGCAAGTTATAAATAATCATAACATAAAAACATCACAGTCTTAGCCTTCAATGCTGCAGACCGTATCAAAATGAGATCTTTGCTGAGTCTTCACCCACATATGGACTGCTGGCATTCTGCCCACAAACATGCAATCCTTTCTTGTCAAACATAACATCTGATAGCACTTAACTCACACAACTCATTTTTCATAACTCTAGATATTCCTGCAGAGTGCTATGTGCTAGCACTGCCTTTTGGCAAAATAGTCAGAGCAATACATAAAAGTAGCAGGTATGAACATTAGACTGGGGAATTAGATAAAAGTAGTTGGTAGAAATATTAGATAGAAGCATTGGATAGACACATTTAAAAGAAGTAGGTAGAAACATTACATGGGAGTATTCAGTAGATGCAGCAGGTTAGAAGATTACGCAGGATCATTGGGTAGACGTGTTAGGTAGAAACAGCTAGTAGGAATATTAGGAAGGAGCATCTAAAAAAACTGCACTAGACTTGTCCTCTGCCAGTGGCCTGTTAAGGGTGAGGAACTAAAGGCTAAGAACCAGTACAGGAGTTCACCAGTTATGGAGACTCTTTTGCCATGTCCACCCTCTTGAGGGAGTTCCCAAAGGAAATGAGCATTAGAGATATAAATAGACAGCTTATGTACACACTTTTGTACACACTTATGTACACACTGCTGCTGGATAATGATGTGTCATGCAATAATTTTTAGATTTTCTTTGTGCAGTGTCTTTATACCTAAATATGCATGCATATATTTATTTTTTATCTTATTTTATTATACTTTGTCACTGTCTCCCGCGTCAGTGAGGTAATGCAAGGAAACAGATGAAAGAATGGCCCAACCCATCCACATACACATGTATATACATACACGTCTACACACTCACATATACATACCTGTACATTTCAGCGTATACATATATATACATACACATACATATACATACATACACATGTACATAATTCATACTTGCTGCCTTCACTCATTCTCGTCGCCACCCCGCCACACATGAAGTGACAACCCCCTCACCCCGTATGCGCGCAAGGTATGTATACCCTACCCTGAGCCAGATACCTATTTTATCGACCAACCCGGAAGGGTAGATGAACAGCTGGGATAATTGTGGACCGACTGCCACAACCAGAATTCGAACCTATGCGCCTCGACCCTGGTCGGCCCGTAAATGCGTCACGATCAGGTGAGTTACCTGCTACACCACGGAGGCTTGGCAGTGACAGTGATGAACATGGAAGGGTATGCGAGACGTGAGGGAGATACATCACAGTCGGGTGTTCATATCTGCAGACGAAGAGAGAGGTAAGGTGTGGCACTGCGGAACTGCAGTGAGCAGTCAAGAAGAAGCATGAGAGATTTTTGAATGTCAGTAGATTGAAAAATATACAGCAACAGAAACTGTAAAAAAAAAGAAAAAAGGGGCAGGTAAGCATATTGAGGTGAATTAGAGCGTGGATACCCCTTCGTGTTATTTTTGTGTGCGCTGAACAAAAAAAAAAAAAGTTGAAAAACAGTGAAGTAACGGAGGGGGGAAAAATAAAAACAGAGAGACGGGGGTGAAATACTGTCAAGGACAGACGGTACATATATACGAGTCGGAGGCAACATTTTGCCAATTCACTGATGAGAATGGAGGAGAACCTGGTTCCCAACCACGGGTGGACCCTGGGGTGATTCATAGTCCCAGAGGCTCATTCCAGCACCAAAGAAAAAAGGAAGGCTTTCAGCGAGGGAGTGACCGGTGGATCCATACTGGTAAGATATGAAGACTCCATCAACTTAGCATAAAGAACATTGGTCTAGACTCTAGCCTGAGCTGGAATGGACTGTGAAATCTGTCCCAGGACTGGACAGTCTTCAGACGACGTTGATAACAGTAGGTCAAGCTCCAGAAGCTGAGTGATGAGGACCGAAGAAGTGTAGGGTTGAGTGAGGCTGAATGAGACATATCCAGGAGAGGGTCTGTCTCTCGACCGATGGTAGACTCGTGCGGGAGGTTCAGGCTCTATAGCTATGCAGGAGAACCGCGCCTCAAGAACCAGAGTGGGGGAATCATTTGGTTTCAGCTACGAAGATGTGGTGATGCAAGGACACGATACACACGTACTACGAGAGTGAGTTGGAGATGCAAAGGGAGTATTCCCCACCAATAAGAACATCCCGGTTGTGCAAAGAATATAAGACTGCGACTCTCGGGGGGCTGTGTGGTAAGAACATGCAACAATATCAGAATGTAAAGCACTCGTGAAGCCTTCTCTTCGGAACAGTGTTTAAGTGGCGATATCAGAGAAATTGAGTGGAAAATGATTTTGACCACTGTGGTATTTTGCCCCCAGAGGAATCTTCGGAATGTGGTGGAACGTGTTGGTTCGTCCCCTTCAGGTGAACGAACGAGGAACGTAAATGAACTGATAAAAGAATCACAGTTACTGTTACTATTGAGGGAAGAAGATAACGTGTGTAGGCAGCGTGAGGGGATTGTACATAACGAAAACACAAGAATGCACCACAGATTACGTATCTGGAGAGGAGATGGTATATCAGTGTGCACGTCTGTGTGATGGAGTGGCAGAGGGTTGGAATGGAGGCTAGCCTG
>JAUTXX010505978.1:0-12224 GCA_032273605.1 Panulirus laevicauda | reverse complement strand
TCTCTCTCTCTCTCTCTCTCTCTCTCTCTCTCTCTCTCTCTCTCTCTCTCTCTCTCTCTCTCTCTCTCTCAGCAATATCCTTGTGCCCAGTTTCGAATTCCGATCTCAATCCTCCTTACTCGCTTTAAAGGAATACGCAACATTCCCCTCCCTGCAGGAGGTGAAGCGAGCTTCGAAGAAAACGTCAGACAGGATCCCAAGACTCCACACAGGGCATACTATGCTGTTATGGAGTCGCAAGTCTAATGCAATATGCATCTTGCTCACAGGCTCGCTGGAGAGATGGTTGGCTACGCCCGAAGACGTAAGATACGAAAATAGACCAACAGAAAAAATTTCTTTTTCTTCACAGGAAGTTCGTGTTGAGATAAGCCTCCCTCACCCTCCAAAAAATGAAAAATAAACGTAATTTGTACTTTAGGTCAATATTGTCATGTACTACGTCCTGTAGGACGATATACCCGTGTATTTAAAGGCAATGTAGGTCTTACATACTAAATATATAGTGTGTGTTTGTTTCAGTCGTAAAGCAATGACAAAATCTAATGTTCTAACACTTTATTTAAGGAAAAAGAACTTGAGATGGGGAAGTGGCTTTCGTTTATAGAAAATGGAGAACACTAGAGACAAAATTCAGCATGAGTGCCAAGAAGGAAAATGGGATTCGAACATGGATGGAACTATTTAATGGGGGTCGAACATGGATAGATCCATGTAGTCGATATCGAATACAATGGACGGAGCCATTCAGTCGGTGTCGAACGTCGATGAACCCATTTCATGGGGGGGGTTGCTGAACATGGATGGACCCATCCACTGGGTATCGAACAAGGGTAATCGAATTTCGGTTACTTTCCACTATTTATCAGAACACATCCGGACGAAAATATGTAACAATAAAATGATTTAATTTGTATCTTTTTTTTTCTGTTATGGAATATAAAATGAAAAATCATGTACATACATCTCTCTCCCTGTCAGTGACTTTCATTATTCTGAACTTTATCATGAACTCTGCCGACATGAACGAGAATTGGAATTGACGATAATTCTCACACATAATTCCATCAGAAATAAATGTATTCATTCAACGGGAAATATTGAACACGTATTTCCACATCTGTTTCATCGTAAAAAATTTTCTCATAACGGGATTTTATTTTTCAACTGTACACTGACTGCGGGGTAAACAGTGTGCATCCTTAAATTCTTGTGACTCATTCGTAACTTTCGCAAATACAGCGAAATTCGTTGTGACATTCACGAGAAGCGAGGGTGGTCAAGGTTATTATAAGAGGAGTTGTTGTTATTGTAGTTGTTGTTGTCAATATATTGGTTTTTTTTTTGTCTTTGTCCCTAGTTTGTTGTTGTGGTGGGTTGTGTCCGGGAGAGAGAGAGAGAGAGAGTGAGAGAGAGAGAGAGAGAGAGAGAGAGAGAGAGAGAGAGAGAGAGAGAGAGAGAGAGAGAGAGAAACAGGACCCTCCCCCGGGTTCTCTCGCAGTGTTGTGGTGATTCATGGCAGACGAAGGAAGGAGCCACCTTACCCCTCCACCACCCCACCTTATTTTGACACCACTTCTGGCACCCCTGACGAGACCAGGGCTTCCTGGTTCCTGTTTTGGTTCCCTGGAAACGTCCCTGTTATTGACACTTGGAAAACAGCGGGGGACAGGAATCTGTTGGTGACATGTACATAAGGGGACATGCACGTGTCCTTTGTCAGCCTGGCGGAGCTAAGCATAATGGACCTTATGTATGAGTTCTGTAAATCTATATCTATCTATATGAGGGCCTGTAAATCTATACATCAGGTCCTGTAAATCTATACATCAGGTCCTGTAAATCTATACATCAGGTACTGTAAACCTGTACATCAGGTACTGTAAACCTGTACATCAGGTACTGTAAACCTGTACATCAGGTTCTATGAGAACTTTGCGTTCTGCACACTGATCTTCAGCATACCCACAGGTATACTGGAATACCCACAGCTATACCGTTATGGCCTGATATACTCTATGAAAAAGCATGAACTAAGTTCAAAAAATAAGAAAATAGTTCCTGGAAAGAATATAATAAAGTCTGTAAAACGTTCAAGGAAAAAACATTAAAAAATGCTCTAAAGTCAGAAAACGTTTTCTGACTTAACTACTTGTCGTAGTGGGCCTCCATCTTAACTACTTGTCGTAGTGGTCCTCTATCTTAACTACCCGTCGCAGTGGACCTCCATCTTAACTACCCGTCGTAGTGGTCCTCCATCTTAACTACCCGTCGCAGTGGACCTCCATCTTAACTACCCGTCGTAGTGGGCCTCCATCTTAACTACTCGTCGTAGTGGGCCTCCATCTTAACTACTCGTCGTAGTGGGCCTCCATCTTAACTACTCGTCGCAGAGGGTCTTCCTCCACAAGTAGTTAATTACCGGGCGGGGGAGAGATATTGTGGCTCCTGGGATAGCTCTTCATTAGCTTCTGAATACATCTAAACTTATAGCACTTGTGGTCCCCCTCACCACCCACCGGAGTATTATATTGTCTAGATCCTGATAATCTATCTATCGAACTCCCCTGGGACTATCTGTATCTTATAGCCTCTCAAGGACAGCTGAAAAATGATCGCACACACTCAAGAGTAATTCACTGCATAGATTATCTATTCCGATATTGGATATTCGGGACAGGATATTTGTATTCATGCGTAATATCATCGATGCAATATCGGAGAATTGCATGCAATACGAAGGCCTACGGATAGGCCAAATGCAATACGTTATCCTACCAGGTCACAGAAGGCGTACCGGGTCAAATGCAATACGTAATCCTACCAGGTCACTGACTTACCAGGTCACTGCAATACATCTCAGATTCCTTCTCATGCCCCAAATCCAAAGAAAAATTTCATCTTTAAAAGTCCCTTTTTTCTTCCACAAAATCTAGCTGTGTAACAGGCAAATATCTTTATTTTTTTCCCCCATTCTAGTAGTGGGTATAAGATCAGCTTGGGGCAGTGGGATGGGGCTATGAGACCGGGCCGATGGAATGGGTTGATGATACGGGACAATGGAATGGGGAGATAGGACGGGGACGAAGGAATGGGGGGGTCAATTAAGACCTGATAATGGATGTTCTCAGTGAACACGACTCAGCCACGAAAAGCAGTATGTTACAATCTACATCAACGCTCTCCATTCTACTACCTCCCGAGTTCAGGAGTCAGAAGTATCGCTTAATGGCGAAAGTTGGTCAAAGATGCTTCAAGATATTGATGAAAACTGCGCCACTAACCTAACCTATGAGAAACCATTCCCAGAAGAAACCTCCTTTCAGCCAACACTCGCCAATAAAACGTTAATTCAAGTCAACACGCGTCAATAAAACAAATTTTTTTCCAGCGCTAATTAAATCATAACTTCATTTATTTTCTCTCGTGAGATTCATGGATAATTAATACATAAGAATACATGCAAACACATGTAATACATATACTGTATACGCACATACGATACACGCGATATTCTAGGCAGAGACAGTCCTATAAACGAGCATAGACATCTATGCCGTTAAGGTGAAATTCTCTGATCTTTTTCCCCTTCGTCGTCGTCTTGGCTGAGAGGTTTAAGAGCCGACTATTGGAGACTATAATCTCTCGCCTCGTTAGGTCTCCTCATCTACAACCGTTAATAACTCAATGATCGCAAATACGTTGAGGGGGATCATTAGTATTGGCAAATGTGGTTCCAATACTCTGGCATACTCTTGAAGCTGCTTAGCCCTTGAGACGGTTCTTTGCATATTTGACTTAAGTACTTCAGAATACTTTGAGAGTAGTCAATAAGGGGAAAATAAAATTAGCGGATTATCGTCCTGATTACTTAATGATGTATAACGAGTGTCTCTACCGCCTTTCCTCATCCCATTTCTCTATAATGAACGGATGTCTACGACATCTCCTTCTGAAGGTATTAACGTAGTATTTGGCTAAATCCTCGTAACGTTGGGCAACAGATTGGAGGCTGATCTCGCTCCAAGGGCGGCTGTCAATCGAGCAACTCACTCACGCACACGTTTCAAGTGTGAGAAGAATATTGGCTTGTTAGATGGCCTGTTCAGTCCCATGTAAGGTAACTTTCTCCCTCCGCATGGATGGGCGTTTTACGGATGTCTGACACCACTCTACATGATTTGAATATGAAGATGGTAAGGTTTTCTTTATCTTGGGTGGACCATCTCTGTTGCTGCTGTCTGTTAACGGGGTGTTTGGTGTCTTGTTAGATACCGTTGTATATGATGTAATGTTTCTTATTATCATTCCTTCCCTTCTTATTGAAATACATGATTCATTCGAAATGTATCACACACTGAATGGTCTTTCAAAACGAAAGATGTGTGAATCATTATCGGAATCATGTAAGAGATCTCTTAAGATAAATATACAAATTATCTCCAATTATATCAAATATCTTTCTTGAACTCTAATTCGATAATCAAATGGTTTATTGGCGTTTGATGGTCTTTAATTGGTGTAGAAAGACAAGTTGCAACGAATTAAATGGTCCTTCGGGTGTTGTAATTGCTATGTGTACATAACTCACCGTTGATTAAACGGTCTTATGGCTTCTCTCGAATTCATGAATACATTTGGTGGACGAGGGGAGCTGGCTGGTCTGCTGCAGCTTTTAAGAAAACGGTTCTCTGGTTCGCCAGGACACTGAACACCCACGATCGATAACCCTGCTCTTCTTGTCGTCATCCGCCAGAGCGCGTCTGTGTGGACTCACCGAACACTAAGGTACGATCTCTCGAACATAAAGGTACGATCCCTAGAGCATGACGGTACACGATCCCTCAACCATGACGGTACGGTCCTTTGAACACCACGGTGCGATCCTTTGAGAATGATGGTACGATCCTTCGAACATGACGGTACGACTCTCTCAACACGACGGTACGATCCTTTGAGCACTATGTTACAATCCATCGAGCATGCCGGTATACAATCCCTCGGACCATGACGGTACGATCGATTCCTGGAGCATGACGGTACGATCCCACGGAACATGACGGTACGATCCCTCGGAATATGACGGTACGATCCCTCGGATTATGACGGTACGATCCCTCGGAATATGACGGTACGATCCCTCGGAACATGAAGGTGCGATCATTCTTAAGCACGACGGTACAAGGCTTGGCTACCGTAGTGTAGCACATTTGATCTGGCCCTTCTAGTCTACGGTACTACGAATGTGACGATGATGTTTATACCAAGATCAAACCTTCGAATAAGTCTTGCTTTGCTGCGGGAATTCTTCAGGTGTGCTTCACTTCTCATTATCTCCTCCATCTTTTCTGAGAAAGCTTGGCGCTCTCTCTCTCTCTCTCTCTCTCTCTCTCTCTCTCTCTCTCTCTCTCTCTCTCTCTCAAGCCACCCAACCACCTTTGATGTCATAAAATCTGTGGGAAACTCAAGATGGAAAAATGGCATCTTTATCTTGCTTTTTCTTCAGAAAGTGACCGTAAAATGCTCTGCTGGCCTCGTGGCTCGCATCGCCAGGAAGCTGTCTGGTTAGTTCTAATAGAGAGAAGATTTTCCTTTTGCCCTTTTAAAGGTGGCGGCTTCTTTCCCTTTAAAGATGGCGGCTTCTTTCCCTTTAAATATGGCGGATTCTTTCTCTTCTAAAACGGTGGCCTTTTTTTTTCCTTTTAAAGATGGTGGCTTCCGGAGACTCACTGATCAGCTATTAACGAAAACCGGATGTGATGGATCACAGATGGTTCGCTTGGGGATCGATTATCAGGTACTGATAAGTAGGAAGGTGTCAACTGATAAGAGGGATCTTTAAGTGGCTTCCCTCCACTGCTCTGCTTTATATCTTCAATGTAAACCGATCCTTCATATGCGGTAAACTAATCTTCCTTTTATGGCTTACTGACACTCCATTTTGTGGTATACACTATTACTCCTTGTCTAGGTGTACTACGAGTTGACATCCAGTGGACACCATTGGCGGAAAAAAAAATGGGAAAGGGGGAAGAATCAGCTGATTATTCTGTGCTACGAGTTGTCGTTTTGAAAGACTGTTTCTAGTACTATGGAAGTCAACCTGAATTTACTGCGTCGTTTTCATTAATCCGTCTTCCTCAATACGCTGCCAAGCCTCCTCCTCCTCCTCCTCCTCCTCCACATGATTTGGCACCATTTGTCAACCCATTCTATCCTCTTCTCCTTTTACTCTTATCCTTCATGGGTTTCCTCAAACATCTGTCTCTTTCCCTCAACAAACTTTGGACGTCGATTTCCTAATCCTCAGCCTCGCTTTGTTTCTATCTTTCACTTATTTCCTCCAAAGGAAAATATATCTTTTACTTTTCCAGGTCATTTGTAGGCTCATTTTGCGTCGCCATTTCCACCAGTAATGTCCGGCCATTGGCTTCCATCTATTGCTTCATTCGTCTGTCTCTCCGTTAATGACTCTGGTCTTCCAGGCCCATCCTTCGTTGGTACCTCGCTCTCTCAGAGGGGGTCTTGCCCGTTTCCCTCCACCTCCCTCCCTTTTCTTCTCGGCAAATTGCTTCGTTCCTTCCTTCCTTGGGGTGTGCCTCCTGCTCGTGCTGGTGAGGAGTGGGTCTCATTGTACGTGTTTGTCTTCCTGAAGTGTTTCCATCTCCTCTGGATTAAGTGTGTGAGTGACGTCTACCTTCGCAGATCTTTCCTATCATCTCTCGTCTTTCTCTGAAGATGATCTGCTTCTGTGTCTCTCACACAGCTGTCATCTATATTTCTCTTCGTGTCTCTTTCTCTTGCACCCCCCCCACTACCCCACCCTTTTTCAGCTCTGTTATTCCCTGTTTTCTTCTTTCTACCCAACCCTATCTTGCCTTTCTTACAGCTTGGCCGCAATTATATATCTGCGTTTTCTTTTCAAGAAACATCCATCTATCATTTTTAGTTTGGTTCTTTCTAGGCTTCCGTTTCAATTCCTCTCTCTATCTCTCTCTCTGATCTATTTTGTATTTCTCATTCTTGGGGTCTCTCCAACAATCTGCCTTGGGTCATCCCAATCTCTTCTCCTCCTCCTCTCCCTTTCCAAATTTTGCTTCCTCCCATGAACACCCTCTTCTTCCTACTCACGACTCATATATCACTACTCTCACCTCTCTCTTACTCGCCCCCTCGTCCATCATCACTCTCACCTTTTTCCCTCCTTTTTTTTTCTGCCGTCTTTACCACTCTTCCTTATGGTCCCCTCCTCTCATATATCTCTCTTTCCACTCAAGCTTTTCAAATTTCTCAGTTCCTCGCTGGTCCCTTCTCTTGCCCTCCCTATACCTTTTACCTTTTTACCGTCTATTCTCTCGCCTGTTGTCCCCTTTGATTCCATTCCTTCCCCGGCATCATTACACCAGAGACATATCTTTGAATTGGTGGGAAGCGTATTAAAGTATTCCAGTCTTTTATGGTAAAATATCATTAATATATTTCTAAACCAATACCTCATAATCAAGATGCTTGATGTCTCCTTGAAACGTTGTTTAGCTTCCCTGTAAGGTACGATTTCCACTTTTATTAAGATACATCTTTTGTTCCGCTAAAATCAACCTATAAGGTTTCAGGTTCTACCTTCATGGACTTCCATCTCATTTGAGAGACCTGATTTGAATTTCATAGATGAAGTAACATTGACTTGGATCCCCTGTGAAGCCTCACAAGGTAATTCTCTATTTTCTCCGTTTCAGAGACAGAGTTCGACTGAGCTTCGCTCGGGACGACTGGTAGATGTCTCCATCGCCAGTTGGTCTGTCTGAGCGGTCCAACAGCTGATACTTCACACACACACACACACACACACACACACACACAACACCAGGCGACAGAGATAGATGGTCATGGCTTGGCCCAGCTTGAGTGTTGGCGGGACTCCAACAACGCTGGCCCACTCTACCACCAAGTGGTTCGAACTTAATGTCTCGGAAATCTGGCTGAACACACAGTTGGGACGCTTGGAGGTGGTGACAGAGCACGACGTGGAGGTCCTGGCCATCAACGAGAGCCACGACCCGACGACAACTACCCCAGGTCTGGCGACGACGAGCGCCAACACCTCCGCCGTCGACGGCATCAGCGCGAGGGACGAGGCCCTTGTGGTGTGGGAGATCATAACGCTCCTGGCGATCTTCGTCTTGACAGTCTTCGGCAACGTCGTCGTCCTCTTGTTGCTGGTTCGCCACAAGAAACTCACCCGCATGTGCTACTTCATCCTGAGCCTGTGTGTGTCCGACCTCATCACCGCCTTCTTCAACGTCCTGCCACAGATGGCGTGGGAGGTGACCTACAGGTTCCGCGGGGGAGACTTCCTCTGTAAGGCCGTCAAGTTCGGCCAGCTCCTGGGGCCTTACCTCAACTCGTACCTGCTGGTGATGACGGCGCTCGATCGCTACCAGGTCATCTGCTACCCTCTGTCCAACTGCGCCTGGAGTCCGCGAAGATCGAAGAACATGATATACTTAGCGTGGGCGTTGGCTCTGGGTTCCTGCACGCCGCAGATTTTCGTCTTCAGCTACCAGAAGGTGGGCGATGGGACCTGGGACTGCTGGGCGTCGTTCATCCCGCCCTGGGGACCTCGTGCGTACGTCACGTGGTACGCCCTCTCCGTCTTCATAGTGCCTCTGATCTTCCTGATATTCGCCTACTCCTGCATCTGTCGGACCCTATGGGTCAACTTCAAGCTGAAGCAAATGGACGACCACACCCACCGCTGGCACGACACGCGTCGGCCGCAGCTCCTGGTGCGGCTCCGAGCGCAGAGGCATCGGAACGACAGCGAGATCTCCACTTGTATCCATGACCCGCCGTCGTCGCAGGAGAACGTCATACCGCTCCTGAACTTCTCCTCCAGGCCTCTCTCCACCTCCGTGCCGGTGCTCGCGTCCGACCACCAGAAACTTAGGGCGCCCATCGGCACGAGCAGCGCCCCAGGTCCTCAGCAACAGCAGCCGCCGCCCCCTCGGCTGGCGAACCCTCGATCTCACTCCATCAGGAGCATCAGCCGGGCCAAGATCAAGACGGTAAAGCTCACCGTCACCGTCATCTTCTGCTACGTCAGTTGCTCCGCGCCCTTCATCTCCGTGCAGCTCTGGCACGTGTGGGATCCAAATGCCGCTTCCTCTCCTTTCTATAACGGTAAGTGTGTGTGATTGTGTGTGTGTATGTGTGTGTATTGAAGTCATCTTCGAGAAGGCGACTCTGTGTAGTTTGTTCCTTTCCACTAAGGTAAATCATCCATTCATTGAAGTAGTCTCCCTCTTATTCTTCTTTACCTGCCTCCTCTACAGCATAGTGTCAAATGCTTTCTGGCAGTCCAGAACAGTCTGGTTTATAACCAGTTTTTTTGTTGAGTGTTTGGTTCGATCCTGGTTTACTGCTTGGTTTTACAACTAACCGAGAGGTTCTTCCTCCTTCAGGCGCTGCCTTCACCATCCTGACGCTGCTCTCCTCGCTCAACAGCGTCGTCAACCCCTGGATCTTCCTGGCCTTCAACGAGAACCTTTCCCAAGTGCTTAGGAACGTGTGCACCTGCCGCCTCAGCCTCAGGTGGCGCCCTTGGCGTTCCCACACCTTCAGGAGCTCCAGCAGTAACAGGAACTTCCGCCTGACGGTGTTCACCACGACGGAGGGAGACCAGCAGCAGGCTGGGGGCAGCTCGAGGGCCTCCTTCTCTAGAAGACAAACCATCTCGCACTACCACTCGACCAACGGCTGTTAACTCCCGCGATTTATCGTAATGGCGGTGGGTCGAGTCTCGACTGTCGACTCGGCACTCCTAGCCAGCTGTCGACTTCAACAGCAGACCCCTGGCTAAGCTGTCGATGTCGACCAAATTCCTTTTTGCCTTTCTTTCAGTAGCGTTCCCCGCTGGGAACAGCTTTTACTTCATGTTATACTGTATTAGGGTAGGTTCGCGGGTCGTGAGAGAGAGAGAGAGAGAGAGAGAGAGAGAGAGAGAGAGAGAGAGAGAGAGAGAGAGAGAGGAGAGAGAGAGTATTTATAAAACACAGTAAAATGTCGTGACTTATATACTTGGTGATTTATAAGTGATATTACAAGTCGTGATTTACCATAACTCGTGACCTATAAAGTGACTTATGAAAGTAGCGATTTTCATAAAGAAAAAGAATAATGACTCAAAACCAAATCGCGATTCGGTGCGATCTATGAGTCATGGTTCATAACTCGCGTTCCATGTCTCGATTTACAAGTTGCGATCTGTAAGCATCGATTTTACTGGTTGCGCCTTACAAGTCTGCCAATGTATTCTGATTCGCCTCTCGCTCTGTCAAGGGCACAGTGATACAAACAATTTAGGACCATAAGAATACGACACATACCTTTAAGACGCCTGTGGAAGGAGGGAAAGAGAGGAGAGAGTGAGGGATACAACCACAACACTGCCTTGGAATCCTCCGGTGATGCACAGCTGGGTCAGGCATTATCTGCTGGAGGGGAGGAGGAAAAAAAAAAGAAAAAGGCTGGTTGATCAAATTTGTTAAACTGTACATTACGGTAAATGTTAAGTATTGTTTCCATGTTGGGGGAAGTTAGGTGTTCTTATGGTTTATGAGAGGCGGGGGAGGTCGGCGTTGGTCGCTACGTGTGAGGGGTAATAAAGGGATGCTTAAGATTCAAGGTGTGAAGGGGTAAATGGTCGAGGGTAAGGGAGGGTACTGAACCCACTCATGGTCGTGGCAAGGGGGCTCAAGGGGGATGAGAACTCTGGACAACCATGAAAAAAAGTCACCCCCTCCCCTTTACCTTTAAGTTACCCCTGTCATACCTTACGTTATAACCTAACCTAAAGTGACCTGAGAAAGGGGTTCTTCATGGATGTGCAGGACGATTGAAAGAAAAGAAAAAGACCTCTTTTTCATGGACATGAATGAAAGGGTACTTGATAGCGGATCTGCCTGTGGTGAATGGGAGGGAAATAGAAGAGGGGCTACGCGTTGGCCTTGCCTGTGATCAGGAGGAGGGGAGTGAAGAGGTGCTTGACTGTAAATATGTCTGTGAACAGGGGGAGAAAAAAGAGATTGAAAAGGTGCACGGTACGGGGAATCTGCATGTGGTAAAAAAGGAGGCGATGAAAAGGGGGCTTGATGATGGCGTTCCTTTGTAACAAAACGGGGAAAAATTTCTAACATTTCGACCAGTAATGCTGAGTACAGACGAGAGGTGATTCTCTACAGACCAGTGTTTGCATCTCTGCAGGTGTGCGAGGCAACATACGTCGAGGGAATCTCTATATATGTATGGAGATATGGAGAATTATACAGGACAGAGAAGGGAACATAATCGTCTCGTCAAGGAGCCAGGAGGCCTTATAGTGGGTCACCGTCTGTGTTGGAGAACGATGGGGGGGAGACAAGACGGAGGAAGCCAAAGAGGAAGAGAAGGAGGAGGAGGAGGAGGAGGAGGAGGAAGACAGAGGAAAGGAGGAGAAAGATGTAGGTGTTCGGTTAGGATGAGTTAGACACGTAACTACTCTGATGAGATTATGGTAAAATGTTTTAAAACTTTTCTTGCATTTTCAACGTCTTTAGGAGTCGACATGGCCTGACCCGAGGCCAATACATACCGGGATAAAAGATGTGGTGAGGGAGCTGTGTGGGGATGTGGTGTGGTCGTGTGGGGATGTGGTGTGGTCGTGTGGGGATGTGGTGGGGTTGTGTGGGGATGTGGTGAATGTGTGGATGTAGGGGATATGAGTGGATGTGGCATTGGATACACATTCAACATCTGCATATCATGGAGGAAGTTGTAAATGCAAATCGACTTGTTGATTGATATTCAAATTATGTGATGCATAAATGTATGCACCTTATGAATTTCGGGATCTCTGGCACAAATACAGTTATCTAACAATAAAAAAGAAAAGATAACTCATATACATATCGTGACGGATTATCTATCAAATTGACTATAAAATAAGATGCTATACTGTATGTGATACTTGTTTTTATTACGGAAAATTTGAATTTTCTCTGTAATAGAATTTAAGGAGTTTTAGTGTAAATTTATTGTGTATCTATGCTCTTTATTTTATGTAAATTGTAAAATATATAAATTGTTGTATATGAGATAAATTATATATGGATGTACATTAATAAACTTATCCACATGGCGTGAATATAGCTATATCTATCTATCTATCTATCTACCTATATATATAT
>JAUTXX010505945.1:0-12225 GCA_032273605.1 Panulirus laevicauda | reverse complement strand
ATAAAGAGCATGCATGATTATGAGAGAGAAAATAAGAAGGATCACAAAGATCATCATAGAAAGAAAAAGGTGCGTGGTTCACCATCAGAAAAGAAGAATCATAGTGACAGCATCAATAGTAACCGATCTCAGAGTGAAAGCACGAATACCAGAAATGACAAGGTATCAGGTGTTAAGAGTCGTAAAAGCATTTCATCAAAAAAGAGCTCCAAAGAAAACACATTAGATGTTAAAAGTTCAAGATTAGATAATGAAATTTATGGAGATGGTGCATTAAACACTGGGACTTGTAGTAAAGAAAGTACTGCTGAACTGAGATCAAGAGGTGAAACTAAGGACAAAGAGCATACTGGAAGTGAGAATCTTGGTCATCATCCTCTAAGTTCTAGGAGTGACTCCTCTCAATTCAGTACTACTTCACTGAAATCTAATAATCTCTCATCTCAGGAAACACCAGGATGTAAGTCTTTGGAGCATAGGTGTACAAGTAATACAGAAGACACAATATCAAGCAAAGATATACTAGATAAGAACTTAAAGGAATTTGGACAAAAAGAAAAACAAATGATTTCAAGTTCTTTGTCTGTAGATAGTAACAAATCTGAGACTACCATAGATATACCTGGCTTAGATATCAATGATGGTAAACATAACAAATCTGAGACTACCTCAAATACACCTGTCTTAGATATCAGTGATGGTAAAAGTGGTCTTGACCAAGAGTTTTTGAAAGAAAATGTAATGAAGGAGAACAAAGTTGATGATCATATATGTAAGGACAAACTAGATGAAGGTAGGAGTGATGAAAGTAATTTGTTAAAAAATTTCCTGGGTAACTCAGAGGAAACTGAAGAGTGTGCAAGGATCCATTCAGAAAGGCATGAAGATGCTTTAGAGAGAGAGTTAGAGAAATTTGAAGGATGTGACAGGACTCACAAATCTCCAAGACGAGATGATCATGAAGTAAGCATCATTTCAGTGAACAAAGAGAATGAAGTTAGAACTGGAAACATTAATGAAAACTTTGAAGAAGTGAAACTTGTCCATAATGTTGAGGAATATTTTCTTGACCAAAAATTATCCACAAAGAAATCAAGCATCCAAGAATGTTATCCTTCATCAGGAAGCTCAGACAGTAATAGTGATAAGGTGTCATCATCCCTATCTTTGGTCAGTCAGAAAAGCAATAATAGTTTAGAGAAGAGCAGAATTGCTTCTGGAGAAGGGGATCATGTGCACCTCATACCAAAACAGTCTTCTGATAAAAAGTCTCAAACATTGCAAGAAAGTTCGAAAAGCAAATATCAGGCTGTTGATAGAAAGGAAGTTAAAGGCTCAGCAATTGATGATAAGAGATCTAAGAAAAGCAGATCTCTTTCTGTAGACCGGCATAAAGAAAAAAGGCATTTTCCAAAAATGGATAAAAACAAGGATAATAGTCATCAGGAAAAAGAAAAGCCTACATCTGGAGACAAAAAAGAGATTCAAAATACATCAGTAAAAACACCTAAGGTTAAAGAAATAGCTTCATCAGTGTTTGACAAAGAAATGGAGAAGATATTTGGTGAAGACAAAGTTTTGAAATCCAAGAAGAAGGAAAGTATTGCATGTGGAGTGTCCAAAGATAAGAAGAAACATTGTGTAGCATCCAGTAGTAAGGAAAAAAGTCAAGTTGTTTCGTTAAAAGAAAATGTTGGGCTGGTTCCGAAGGGAGTGAGCCAGGATTCATTGGTTAAAGAGAAGATTCAGGAGGTACAAGGTAAGGAAAAGAATATGGGATCGTCAAGTGAGGGAACTCATCAAAGGTCATCATCAGCAAAGAAAAAAAGCCAGAGATCATCTAGTAAGGAAAAGAGCTGTACTGGTTTATCAAATAAGGAAAAGAACCATTCATCATCATCAGATAAGGAAAAGAATCATGCATCATCATTAGACAGGAAAAAGAATCGTAAATCACCTTTAGGAAAGGACACTAGCCATGGATCATCATCAGGCAAGGTAAAGATCCAAAAGTCATCCCATGATAGTGAAAGACAGCAGAAATCTCCTTTAGATAGGGGACACAATCAAAAGTTGTCCTCTGGTACAGAGAAGGTCTGTGCATCATCAGGTAAAGAAAAGACGGAAGAATGTCCAGATGTGGATATGAATCAGAAGTCATTAGGTACGGAAAGGTGCCAAGAGTCAGCATGCAAAGGAAAAATCCAGGATACTTCAGATAAAATGGAGAGACAAGGATCATCATCTTCACTCTCTAAGGAAAAAAGTCAAGAATCATTCTGTAAAGAAAAAAGATTAGCTTCTAGAAAAGAGAAGAGTCGATCATCAAGTAAAGAAAAATATCAAGAGTCATCACACAGAGAAAAGAGCCAAGACTCGCATAAAGAAAAGTACCAAAAGTTAGTGAAAGGAAAGATTCAAGAATCGTCAAATAGGGAAAAGAGCCAGGTGCTATCAGGTAAAGAAACAAGGCAAGATCCATCAAAGTCATCAAGCAAGGAAAAGAATAAAGATTCTTCAAATAATGAAAAGAGCAAGGAATTTCCAAGTAAGGAAAAAAGCCATGAATTATCATGTTCTCAAATAAAGAAAAAGAGTGAAGATTCCTCAGATAAGGAAAAGAACAGGGAATCTAGTAAATTGAATCAGGAACCATCATGCTCAACAAATTGTGAGAAAAATCCAGAATCAGTAAATAAAGAAAAGAGTAAAGACTTACCAGTTAGGGAAAAGAATCAAGAATCAGGAAGCATGGTATTTAAGGAAAAGAGTCAAGAGTCAAGTAAGGAAAAAAGCAAAACTTCATCTGTTAAGATTAAGAGTAAAGAATCCTTCAGTAAGGAAAGGACAAAACATTCAAGAAAAACAAAAAGTTTAGAATCATTAAGTTCATTGAATAAGGAAAACAGTAGATCTTCAAAAACAGAAAAGAAAGTGCACTCCTCTAATAGGAGAGTAAGTAAGGAGTTTTCAGATAAAGAAAAGAGCAAAGTATTTTCAAGTAAGGAAAAAAGTGTAGGATTATTAAGTAAGGAAAAAAAGCAAGACTCATCAAGTAGAGAGAAAACTCACGAATATTCCCTTGAGGATAAGAATTTAAAGTTATCAGGTGAAGAAAAGACTCCTGGATTGTTACTGAATAAGGGAAAGGTTCAAGAATTGCTAGCAAGTAAAGATAAGAAGGTGGAAAAACCATCAAACAAGGACATTGCACAAGGTTCACCGTCATGTAAGGAAGTACATGATACGCCCTCAGCCAAGGAAAAATGTGAAGGCATTCATCTAGGTGGTAAGTCCCAGTTAGTCATGTCAGACAAAGTGAAAATGCAAGATGTGGTAAGTTCAAGGAAAGTTTGTGAAAACCAGAACAATCAAAATAAATCAGATCAAGATGTGGGCTTGTCTGTATCTTCTAGCAGAGAAGAGGATCAAGGAACTACCAGTGAAAGTGAAAGACTCTGTGGGACATCAGAGAAAACTAAACTTCCATCGTCTCTGAAGGAGAGATGTAAGCAGATATCTTCTGAAGAAGAAATTCGCCCAACAACAAATCAAAATCCAGATGACAGTTCATCCAACCAAGATCTGAAAGGCAGGATAATTCTTATTACAAAAGAAACCAGTAACTTTTTTAAAGGAAAGAAGCATGTCAGCCGATGGGATGTTGTTGAGAAGGGAAAAACCAAGGAAATTGTAAAGAGAAGTCGATGGGATTCACAGGAAAAGACCCAGATTAACAAAAGGTCAGATGAATTTAACAGTAAAAAAAATAAAGATGATGATGGAATCATGAAATATTCAACTAGTATCCAGGAAGACAAAGAATATTCAAGGAAAGATGATGAAACAAATATGGTTAATCTTGTTGAAATTCAGGAATGTCAAAAAAGTGAGGCAGTAATATTAAAATCAAATCCAGTGGATATGCATTTATTGATAAAAAAGGATAAAAGAGCAGTTTGTCCCAACATTCAACAAAATGAAGTGAGTGAAAGAAATAAGAAAATTATAAAGGTTTTAGATGATATGTCAAGAGATATGCCAGCTTTCAGTGATAGTAGTGATAGAAATGGGAGATCTTTAACATCAGAGGAACAGTTGCGTAAAGCTAAAAAGAAAAAAACAATAACAGACTTATTTGGAAAACTATCTATGTCTCGCACAAAAGATGATGCCAACCAGTGTATTTCAGATGGAGCCACTGAAAGTGTAACTGAGTGTCCTCAAAAATACCAACCCACTCATGCTTCTAAATCAGCCAAAGCGAAACCTTTGCCAGAACCAAAAAACTTATCAAAGATGGCAGTAGACCATTTATTTGAGCCAAACATTACTCCCAAGGAGCAGAATGGATCTCAGTCATGCTCAAAAAGTCCCGCTAGTGTAAATCCTGAGTCTTGTAATAAAGGAGTGACAGAGGAACAATACACACCCCAACCACTATGTAAGGGGGGTATGAAGAAAGACTATACTATCTCAAAAGCATCCTCAGAGCTTGAGTACATTCCTAAACCTAAGGAAAAAGAAACAAATTCTTCTAAATATGAACCCCATATTGTCTCAAAAATTATATCAGAGCCTGAATATGCGCTAAAGAGCATCAGAAAAGTTGCTCGTGAGCCTGAATACAAACCCAAATCCATCAGAAAAGAAGTCTCAAAGCCTGAATATAAACCCCAGTCCATTAGCAAACATACCTTGAGGCCTGAATATGAACCTCAATCCATTAGTAAAGGAACTTCAAAGCTTAAGTACAAACCAAAGTGCATCAATAAAGGGAGTTCTGAGCTGAAATATGAACCTAAGTCTCTCTTTAAAGTGACTTCAAAGCCTGAAAGTGAATCAAAACCTCTTCAGGATTCTATAGATCCAGAAGAAAAAAGCTCCTCCTATAAACCTCTTACCTATCAGAACAAATCACAGATTAATGCTAGAGGAAAGTCAAGTTTATTTGTTGAAAAGACAGACATTTATATTCCCAAACCACTTTCAGAAGAAAGTGCTATTACTGAGTATATACCTAAGCCAGTGGGCTTGCCAGTAAGTAATACGGACCAAGAAGATGAGTATAACCCTCGTCCTATTGGTCTTGATAGACCAACACCAGAATATATTCCTAGTGGCATATGTGAGTCCCGTTTGAAGAATCCAGCACTTCCTGTTGAATGCGATGAAGAATATGTACCACTGCCAGCAAAAATTTTGCCAAATAAGAATAATGAATCAACAGACAGTGAAGGAGACAGTACTTCAGAATCTTCCAAAGTGGATAGTAATTCTTCGGGATCTCTTAAAGTGGATAATGATTCTAACCCAAGCCTCCTTGAAAATTCATCTCCCTCCATTTCTATGAATTCATCAGAGACTCATTCGTTATTTGCACATAGTACATCTAGTCATTCTTCACTGATTTCTCATACAGGTGAGAAAATTACACCAGGATTTTACAGAGAACAAGGAAGTAAAGACAGTAGTCAGGAAAATCAGAACCAGAATTCAGGATTCACAGGGAAAGGTTTTCCATCAAAAAACCAGAAACATGTTCCACCTAAGAAGAATGAAGCTGGAAGGCAAAAAACCAAGCCACCAAAAACTGAATCAAGTTGTGGGAAGTCAAAGATTCTTGTGTACACTCCCCCACCACCAGCATATGATGTGATCCTTTCCACTCTTAGTGAGTGTGACCTTCCAAAAATTATGTATTCCACTGCCTTTTGCAGCAACCAAGATGATGTACCTTCAAAACCCTTAGAAGTTGGGGGACAGGTTTTGAAGCTTAAATCCAGAGTGACATCAGATTTAGAGGATTTTGAGGGGCGTTTTCAAGGAGATGGATTGTACAATTGGCGTTTTTTGTTAAATACATTAAGTTCAGAAGATGGAGTTCCTAGGACTCAAGAAGTGACATTGGCAGAAGGTAAGGATAAAGCAAATTTATCAGTTTTAACACCTGTGAAACCTCCACCATCACTGGAAGAGGTTATTAAATGGACTAAAGCTCGTAAAATCCTTGATGCTATGAAAAAAAACAATGATCATGGTGGAAAAGATGATGATGATGGTGACACCTCATCTCCAGACCAGAAAGATTTGTATTCTAGCAGTAAGAATTTTAGTTCTCAGTCCTCAAACACAATAGTGAGCCAGGAAAGTAGTACTCAGAAAGGTTCTTTGAGTGGACAGAGTCAGGGACAGACAAGAGAATCTACAAGTACTCATATAGTGAATACTAGCACACCACAGCAAAAAAAATTTTTAAATATGGAAGTGTTGCAGCTTACTCCCATAGGAAGTGACTCAAGTCCTATCATATCTTCTGAAAAGATAAGTCCATTGATTTCACACACACAGAAACGAAGGACAAAGCGTAGAGTATCATGGGAAGAGGAAGAATTGAGGTCCAGAATCTCGCCCATTGTGTCCAGGAAAAGGAGAGCTACTTTTGAAGGACTAGCTCCTTTAGCTGAAGAACCCGAAGATCAGATAAATCCAAAGTCTGGATTGTGTTCAAAGAGAAGAGTATCCTTTGAAGGTTTAGCATTAAAACCAAACAAATCAAGAGAGCAGACTGAAAGCTGTTCTGAGGAGCTGGTTGAATATCGAGATTGTGAAGACGAATCCTCAAGCAAGGAAGCTAGAGGGAAATCTGAAACTTTTACTCGAATACCCCTAACTGTTGGAAACAATCAGGGTGAGACTTGATATGTCATGTATTTTGAATATTATGTAATTATTAGTTGTGAAAGTACTAACTTGCATATCTGTATTTATATGAATTATAGAAATTAGGCCCTTAGTTTAAGCATCTCTAATAGATATTTTTGCAGATCTCATTACTGAAGTCGGAGAAATCAAAACGAAGATTTCATCAGAAGTGACAATGGCAGACTCCCAGCACAGTACTGAAGAGCTGATTAACAGCTCTCAGGCTTTAGTGTCTCCCCTCACCCTCTCCCTGTCTGCCAAAGTAAGTTTAATTGGCCACTTGTAATGAAGCATTCTTTACTGCAGTTAGATACAATTTCATATCGGTAATCATTTACAGAAGTGATTACCTCATCATTATCATCGTCATCAAATTTTTCTTCTCATTGTTATGTGATCATTACCATCTCCATCATCATCAGCACTAGCTACAGTAATATGGTCAATACTCTTACAATAATGGTGTTACCTTCATTTATTGAATCTTCAGCCATATCAAGAGTAAGCAAGGGTTAAGCATTTGTGAAAGGGGCTGTATGAGTGGATCATTTGAGTATTGCACGGTGTAATGTTGCAGAAGAAGCACTGCTTCATCCTTGATTAATTGTTATGCTTTGGATCTAACACTGGTAACAGTTTATGCTGTTAGGAAGTATGAAGTTAGAATAAGATCGGGAATTAGTAAAGATGTATTTGCCAGGTAAAAGGGCTGTGTATTGATATGTGACAAAATATGATTAATTCCAAAGAAAGGATAAATTGATGTTTGTAGAAGATTAAGTGTGTGATTGAGTTGTAGTAGATGAAGGGGAGGAAAGTAAGGATGATATGAAAAACTTATTTGAAAGACACACATGTGTGAAGAGAGCTAACATGGAGGATGATTGGAAGTGAAACTTGTCAAGATGCACGATAAGTTAGGTGCCGCTAATGGAGAGAGCAACTGGAACATGAGAAAGTAAATGAACTACAACTTTGGCACTTTAGTCCATAAGCTGTTGGATGAATAATGTATGCTTTGATTTGGATATTAGGTAAGCTCTGTAATACATTTGTGAAAAACAATTAAGTTCAGATATAATGAAAATAGGAATACATTGATTTGAATGTTAAAGGGAATATTTCTGTGAAAAGTGTAAAAGAGTGTGGTTGGCAGAGCTGAAGAGGGTGTGCTAAAATGGTTTGGACATATGGAGAGAATGTGTGAGGAAAGGTTGAAAAAGAGGATGTATGTGTCGGAAGTGGAGGGGACAAGGAGAACAGGGAGACCAATTTGGAGATGGAAGAATGGAATGGAAAAGATTTCAGTGGATGGGGCCTGAACATGCACGAGGGTGATAGGCATGAACAGATTGAGTGAATTGGAACATTGTGGTATACTGGGGTTAATGTGCTGTCAATGGACTGAACTAGGGCATGTGAAGCATCTGGGGTAAACTTTTGTTTTGGCTAACACCAGATATTTTAATCATTTTTGGGGGGCTCATGGGTCGTCAAACTGAAAGCATCACCCTGGGATTGTTGTTCTGGCTAATGTTAGACCATTTGATTGGGTTTGAGGGGCCCACAGGTCATCAGATTTAAAGTATGGAAGGTCTGTGGGGCCTGGTTGGAGATAGGAAGTTGTGGTTTTGACGCATTACGCATGACAGCTAGAGAATGGATGTGAGCAGATGTGGCCTCTCTTTGTCTGTTCCTGGCACTTCCTTGCTAACATAGGAAATGATGATCAAGTATGAAAAACTGTGAAGTATGGATCAAGGTACAGGGGGACTGAAAGTATTAACTATGTAGATGTAAGGACTTAAGTAAGATTGAATTTCTTATAACCAGCATGTGCGAGGCAATTATGTACCTAGTTATAGTATATGGAGAGGGAGTTTTACACTCTCAGGGCCCCATCCCTTTGAAAATATTCTTTACCATCTTACAATTTCTTAGAATTTGTGCTGCCTGCATTAACCTAGTCTTCAGTCATGATTATTACATAGTACTGTACTGAGCCTCAAAACTTGACATTGTCTGTGAACATACAACTTCTTAAATTTGTGTATGCTGTTTGCATTGAATGTGATGTAAGTTTTCCTGTGCTGAAATGTTTATGAATGCAGGATTTGAAGACTGCATGTTTTTTATTAGATATTTTTCAAGGGAAACAGCATTTGAGAGAATAATATTAAGGATTAAAGGGATGCATCTTCAAGAAAATGTGCACACATTAGCCTTACAGTATTTATGATGATTTTTAGGAAAGTTAGCTTTATAGTAACTTTATATGTGAATAAGAGATTTTATTTTCTTAATCCAGGGATAAAGTAGTGTCCTGAGTTGGTTGTGTTAAATGTGTTACCTTGGATCATCGTAGGCCGGTGTTGTCAGATTGCTGGTCTTCTATTTTGTTAAGATTGTTTAGCCAAACTAGATAGAAGTAGTAAGTAGGAACATTTAGGTAGGAGCTTAAGGGAGAAACACTGGGTAGAAGTAGAAGGTTTGGAATATTGGGTGGGAGTGTTAGGTAGAAGTAGTCAGTGGGAACATTGGGAAGGAGCCTCTACAAACATTGCACTAAACTTGCCCTCTGCCAGTGACAACTACTACCTTCCATTTTATGAGGCTCCTGCAGCTTTTAGGCTGTGCTGCAATCATTTGTAGGGAAATGATGGACTCATTTGGAATGAAAAGCTTCTTGACAAGATAGTACCTTTTCTCATACAGTAACAATGATACATCACCAAAGGTGACTTTCCATTCATGGTTTATTTTCACGCATTGGGAGTCAGGTTACAGTATAAGGTCTCTATATCTGTATTTGCATTTAATCATGTTTATTTCTCCCACCATGTGGTGTAATAGGTCATAAACCAGCAGTCAAGCCATAATTCCAGTGGTTCATCTTTGCGCCATCAACTTATGAACAGTCAATTCAGACAGCAGTTCCGAAGTTTCTCTGAAGGACAAGGATCATTCTCACAGGTAGTCACATAACAGTATTTAGAGTGACTGGGTCCTAGACATGCATGAAGGTGAAAGGTATGCATGGGATAGAGTGAATTGAAATGATATGGTTCACAAGGGGTGATGTGCTATTAATGGACTGAACCAGGGCATGTGAAGTGGCCAAGGGAAACCATGGTTTTAAAGGTCCCTGGGGCCTGGTTGTGGAAAGAAGGCTTTAGTTTCACTCCATTGCACATGCCAGCTAGAGAATGGATGAGAGCAAATATGGCATTTTTTAATCTCACAAATGTGGGAAACTGCAAACAATATGAAAGAAAAGTATACATTACCTTTCTGCCCCAGGAGTCACCTCTTACCTTATGAGGCTCCTGCAGCCTCATCCACCTGTTGTTACCTTAGGTCATAAAAGTGTTGTGAGTGTGCTTATGTGCAGTAAGTGTAGGGCAATTGAGTGTATAGTGTCTTCCTTATGGCAGTTGCATCATGGGCATGAAAGGTCTTAGATTGTTAAAATGATGTTTGTGGTGTTGTTTAGGGGAGTGTTGTTTCTGATGGATTTACGGAAGGTGGGTTTGAGTTTATGATTGAGCTGGGAGGTTGGGGGAAATCATGGAAAGCTCTGTGGGTCCTATTTGTTAATAGGGGGCTGTAGTTTCAATGCATTACACTTTGTCAGTTACAGAATGGGTGTGAGCGAATGAGGCCATTTCTTTGTTCTTGGCACATATGTGTGAGATGGCTAAGAAAAATATATTGATTCCTAAAACACCTGTTGTTAATGTATGTATAGAAAACTGAAGCATGTAGTAACAATATTGTATTGGTTTTGTGGTAAATGAAATTTGCATTTTTTTTATATGTGTTTTTAAAGTTAATGTGCTCATAGAAACTTAAGTGTATGGTAAGAATTTTTAGTTAATTATATGATTAATGAAACTTGCTTTTTTCTATGTGGTAGTAATCCTCTCATACCCAACAAAAATGTGAATAGGAAAGGGCAGTGGTATATCTTGGTGTAACTTCAACTTTCATGTCATTTCTTCAAAAGATTTTGATGTTCTTTCATCACCATCATAGAAATGCTTTGTAACATTAAGAAGCAATTATATTTTTATTTTTATTTCAGTCAATAGATGGCCCATCACTGAATAATACATTTGGTTTTAAATTTTCAAACCACAACTTGTACGAAGCAAAGGCTCTGCATGAGGTATGTGTATGTTATTTTATTTGAGTATTTTTCCAGCAATAATTGTCTTGTTATTCTTACTTTACCATAGAATTTCTGTAGCATGATATCGGACATGATATGAAGTTATTTTCATGTATTTTTTATATGTTAAAGGTATATTTCTGTAAGAAAATTATGCAGGTGTCCTTACTCTTTTCCACATAAAGCTGGTTGGGATGAATTTTCTCTCTAGGGTCATTCTTTTCCTAAGGCTTGAAGGAATTTCATAGATCCCAAGGGGGTTAGAAAATTTATTAACTCGCTGCCATTTGTTGAGGTTTGAGAGTTTTACCCCCTACCTAACCACCTGGCAGTATTTGCAACCTACAACTCAGTCTGGGTCCCCACTGCCAGTCAGTAACCTGCAGTGATAATGTCATCTCACCAGATGCTATGTTGGCCACAACTGGTTGTTTCACAATTCTCTGGATCCCCATATGAATATGAGTATTCTATCAGAGCCCCAGGGTTCTTTTCTTCTAACCCTCTGTTGGGGATTTGGTTGTAATCCCAGTGATGCCTTACATACACTATGTACTGAAATTCCATGTATCCACTTAAACTTTTGTAACCATCCCTTTGAATATTCAGTCACAGTGTTTTTTTTTTATTGTTTTCTTTTGGTGAAGAAGTTTTTGTTTTAACCCTCATTATCCTTGTTGGTATGCTCTCAAGCTCATGTTTCCTGCCCTTTTTTCTCCTCATGCTTCAAAAATTTTATCAGTGATCTGTGAATTATGAGGTGATCAGTTGAGAACATTGTGTCAGCTGAGAGGACAGTGGTATCATAACTGAGTGGATGTTCCTTAATATTAATAGGGGAAACTCGATCAAAGCTGTAGGCCACAAATAGTGGGTAGTGAGGGAAGAAATTCTTAAACCTCACTGGAATGCAGGGGTTAGAAGTTCCGTTCAAGCTTGCAGGACACCCCCTTGGAGAGAAACATTTTTTTTTTATTCTTCAGAACTTACCTTTTTGAAAGTGAGTTGAGATGAAAATTTTGGACTGCATAGGATTGGTTCATCTGTGAAAGCTGCAGAACAAAAGAAGGGATTGCTTATGATGAAGAGGAAGTGCTAATGGGACATACATATGTTGAGAGAAATTTATTTTGGAAAGATGTTAGAATTATTCTCCATATGAGTTAATTTGCTGGGCTTAGATTTAGTGAGAGGCTACAGTTGAATGGAGTAGCAAGTATGAAAGGTAAGTATACTGGTAGGATGTAAATACTGATGAGTCAGTAAGTCTTTTTTTTATTTTTTTTATTATCCTATGTCGCTGTCTCCCGCGTTAGCGAGGTAGCGCAAGGAAACAGACGAAAGAATGG
>JAUTXX010505934.1:0-12226 GCA_032273605.1 Panulirus laevicauda | reverse complement strand
GGAATAACAACCCCCTCCCCCCTCATGTGTGCGAGGTAGCACTAGGAAAAGACAACATCTGAGATATTTCTCGTGGCTCACAGAATGCCATTCAGGAGAGAAAGTGCTCATCCTGCTTCAAAATTACATTTTTAGAACATGGAATGCCTGATTTTTACAAGAATTTATGATAAATGAATTTTATGCAGGTTTGTTATTGGTAGAAAATCAACATATACACACATACATACATATACATACAGACATATACAAATACGCACATGTACATATTCATACTTGCTTGGCTTCATCCATTCCTGGCGCCACCCCACCCCACAGGAAACAGCATCGCCATCCCCTATGTTTTTTATTGTAGAATTGGAAGATAATTGTTCACAAACCACAGGATTAGATTAGAGTAATAATGATTTTGTATATTTGTCTTTTGCAGAGTAGATGAAAATCGTATTAAAGAAGTAGGTCCTGATCGAGCTTGTGCTGAGTGGTTACTGCGGTGTGGGGCATTTGTTAAGTGGCAAAACAGAGGTAGCTGGACAAAAGATTATAATTCTTTGCCAGCAACTGGTGGTAGATTGCTCAAAATAGAGGAAGTTGATGCCACTGACTCTGCAATAATGCACATTGGATTTCCACATTTCAGTAAGTTATTGTCATTCGTTTAGTTAACTTTGTTTATTTTTCAAGTTCTTTGATTATTAGTGTTACTTTTTGTAGTTAGTTGTTGGACTAGTAACATTTTTGAGGATGTAAAGGTCAGAAAACAGCAAAGTGTGATGGTCACCACTCTGGTCTTGAAGGTCAAAACATGTGTTAGAATCCATATTCAACTTGATAAGTTTGGATGGTTGCAATTATTTCTGACCATATAGCATTTAGTGCTTTTATTGCATAGGTTGGTGACCACTTATTAGGGAGATTCAGGAAGGAGATATTGACGAAGTATTAAACTTTTTATTAAGCTATCATAGAATTCATGATAAAAGAAATGGATGAAAGTAGGGATGATACTACTAAAGTTGCATTTTAAAAGGTCATTTAGTCTTCATCTGTAAGTTATAGGTGATTGAGTAGACATATGGATAAAGGTAGATACTAAAGTGACTCCTCAGAGACTTTTTTGTGTACTGTGCGTAATGGGGATTCAACTGTTATTCACCTTGATCTACTAGAGGTTGATTGTTATATTGTCCAGATGCTTTAATTTTGCTAGCTTCTTCCTGCCTAGGTGGATCCCACTGAAATGAAATTTTTTTTTCATCCCTGTTTGCCATTTCCTCTGTAATTGAAATATCATCAGGAACATGAAGAAATTGGAACTCTCCATCCCCAGGCAAGCCCCTTTCCTCTGAGCACTTCATATGCTTTGTTTCTGCCCACTGATAACTCATTTCCTCCAGTGTACCACATCTTCAATTTACCCCAAAGCATCTTTCATTCCATCCTTCCATGTCATCATGTCTTCCACTCCTCTTTTGTTCCCTCTACCTCTATATGTTTTTCTGTTTATATTTATTATGCCTGTTCCATTCCATTTAAGGTGGTGGTCACAGCAATGGAGTCTCCATGACTAGTGAACTCATTGCTACTTCTTAGCCTTTAGTGCTTTAAACATAACAGGCCACTGTCAGTGAGCAAGTCTAGTGCAGTGTTTTCAGGGGTTCCTACATAATGTTTCTACTGATTTCTTCTACCTAATGCTCATGCCTTATGTTCCTACCTTCTGCTTCTACCCAAAGTTTCTATCTAATGGTCCTACCTAAATATTCCTACCAATTACTATCTATTGCTCCTACCATTTAGCCAATTTTGTGACCTAGAAACATGACAGTTTTGTCTCATATATTTTTTCTCCATCGTTTTACCTAAATGATGTAAGGCTATTTGGGAAGTAGTTCAAGGCACACTTTTTATCGCCGTTTTTTTTTTTTATATATAGGAGTGACATTTGCTAGTCTTCAATCAGTTGGCACCTGACCATCCAAAAGAGATATGTTGGATATATTTTTGATGGGGTATATCAGCTGTCTCCTGACCTCTTTTAAAAATCTTGGAGCTAATGTATATGGACCTTTGGATTTGTTAGGATTTGATTGTCCCAGGTAAATAAATACATCAGAGCCCCTCATTTCTTTAAACTTCATATCTTCTTCATCAGATCCTTGAAACATTTTTGTTGGTTGCGGTATTCGAGATGTTTCTTCAATTGTGAGTACAAAGTTGAAGGAATAATTTAATATGGTAGCCATTTCCTTGTTGTCAGTAGTTATTTTCTCATGTTCGTTTCGTAATGGTCCAATTCCTTCTTTTACTGTTTTCCTTTGTCTAATGTATTAGAAGGAATTCTTCAAGGAAGTTCTTTTTCTTCCTCGTGTTTACTGTCTTATGACCTTCTTATACTCTCTTTGGGTTTTGATTAATTCCTGGCAATTTCAGTGGTTCCCATTGATTTGAATTTCTTATATGTTTTCTTCTTTTGGCAGATTTGTCGTTCTGTTCTGTTCATCCATGATGTTTTTGAAATATTACAAATTCTCTTCATTATTTATGGAATACGTTTCTTTTCACTCTTTAGTGGTGTGTTTTTAGAATTTTTCCACATTTCTTTTACTTTGTGAACGCCAAGAAGTTTTTTCCGATTGGTACTGCGAATTTCGTGTCTAATGTTTTCAAAATTTGCTCGCCTGTAATGTGGGATCAAGGGTTTGTTGGCATTTATTAAGGGGAAAGTATTGCATTATGTATTGATAGGTTTGAAGACCTAGGAGAGTGCTTGTTGCCTTCAGAACAGCTGAAGTGATGTACTTCTGTTTGGTATTTTAGGGTAAAGCAGGTAAGGTTTCACCACCTTGAGAGATCTACCAGATCTTACAAGACCATGAAAATGAACCGGTGTCTTTATCAAGGAGTGGCCTTAGTGCCAGTTCTGTTGAGATTTTACCAAAGATTATGAAACTACTGCCCAGTTTGGAGCTAGACTATGAGGCTACCTTGAAAATTGGTTCACTAAGGCCAGAATCTCAGACACCAAGGATGGTATGGAAGATCTAATTTTGAGGACAATATTTGAGAGGTCATCTCGTGAGGCATTAAGTGCCTACTTTAAGTTATAGTCAGTTTCTCTTCGCCATGACTGAGAAGGCTATTGTTCATTCTAAGGCTTGTGGCTATGATATGTGCTTCCAACACAACTCTCAGAGATTGACTGGAGTACCACAAAGCTGCCGTAATGAGCAGAACAACCAGGGTAATCAGATTGTTCAACTTGATTATTTATTGCCCACCAGATGTCAGTGCAAAGGTTGTCCTTAATGAAGGAATGAAGCAAGGTTTGAGAGTAAAGGATGAGGAACTCGGTATCTCTTCCTCAGTAGAATTCATATAGAAAGTATCAAAGTGCAAATATTTGGGCTTTTTAGATTTACTACTTAGAGCGAGAAGCAAAATAGATCGTGTTCTCAGTTATTGTAAGGCAAAATTACAACCCCCTGAAGGATCTAACATTTTGTGGTAAAGGAAATAGGGTTTCTGCATTAAGAATGATATATATCAGTACCATTAGATTGCTTATAGACTTACAGCATATCTCTCTTTTGTTTACTAAGGGAGGGTTATGCAGGCATGAAATCATACAAACTGAAGAAATGAGGATAATTCTAGGATGTCAGAGCTGTGATTGAGATAATGGCAGTGGGATTAAGGTTACAGAGCATTTCTCAGAGAATCAGTAATTTATTAACACATGGTTTTTGTGAGAGGAAGTAGTGGAAGTAAACTTGTATAAGATGTACAAGATGAAGACCTTTGCAGGCAGTGTAAGAGGTGAAGTGTGATATGCTTACATGTTGAATTGAAAAGAATAGTGTAATAGATTTTTGTGCATCTTCTTTGGGTGGGGAAAGTTGCATGGTGCCTTCTTGGGGTGGGGGAACATCAAATAGGGATAGATGTAGTGCCTCTTGGGATGAGGAAATCATTATATGAAACAGGGTAGTTGATGGCTTTGTAACAGGATTAACTCTACCTAAAAGAAACACATTACCTGTATATTGTGATGGGCCAGTTTTGTCAAGTGGCTGAGCCAGTGTGGGATTCTCATAAAGCAATACATGGACCAAGGTACTGATGACACAGGCCTTCATCATAAAACAGTAGGCTAGCCCAGGCCTTCACTAGGAAAGCTTGGTTGTAGACTAAGCTGCAGAGGTAGAAAAAAGCCTCTGAAACCAACTGCAGGCATGACCTGAGGTAAGTTTCTAAGCTTACAAAAGACTGTTGCATAGGCTGAGGGTAAATGTTGACTTACATCTCTTTGGTAGATTGTGCCAATTTACTAAGATTGTAGTATTTCCAGCTTAGAATATATGTATTAAGATTCTAAAAGACTCATGTCTTAGCCTAGATAGGCAAACTGAATATACTCATGCACTCACTCTTGGAATTATCATGCCTTGGCCAGGTACAGTCATACCAGTTAGTTATGCTTAGAATGAGTGAGTTTGACTTATCTTATGGCAGAAAGTTGCTTACATTTTGTCACTCTCTCTCTCTCTCTCTCTTTCTCTGTTAGTATGAGACTTTCAGCATGTTGAGCACCATTATATACTCTGTTGGATTGTCCAATTATAACTTGGGTAAAAGATTAGAGCATTTTGTATCTTGTCTTGTCTTAGAAATTAACATTATACAATTTTAGCTTCTATATGTTTCCATATAGATTTTATGATTCCATTATTCCATTCACACTGTACATTTACCTGTGGGACTTTGCAGGGGGATGTAAATGCATACGCCGTATTGTGTTCCATAAAGCATCATACCTAGATGATGATGGACTGATCCAGTTACCACTCCTGGAAAAGTCACTTAAAGAACTTCAGATATCGTCATGTGGTAATGTCACTGCAGATGGACTTAGAAACATTAAGAAATTAGTGTAAGTATTTAATTTAACTTTTGTCCAGCAACCTTTTTATATCCATTGATTTGCTTCTTGCTTTTTATGGAAGGATAATCTATATAGAATCTTCATATGAAATTCTCCTTTAGTAAACATCATTATTCATTTAAGTGTGGGAGTACCAATGGCAAGACTCACTGCATTTGATTGAGAACTTTGCTTGTTTATTTCATATTGTTTAAATCTAATTCCTCAAAGTGCATTAACCTGCACTTTGAACAAATGAAATTGATATGGAAAGGTAAAAAAGGTGTATGAGTGGATGTGTATTCTTTGTCTGTTTCCTTGCCCTACCGTGCTAACGTGGGAAATATATATAGTGTTAATGGGATGGCATTAGGGCCTCAGTTGCCCATGCTGTCTCAGGTAATGAAAAAAAAAAAGGAAACCAGACTGAAAGAGGAAATATAATTGTGGAAGCTACACAAAGTTAAACAATTTCTTTGATGAGTTGGGAAATGAAGTTCTGTTGCATAGTATAGATAACTGTTGTAGAAGATTCTGTTGAATCTACAAAAGAGTTAGAAAATGGGCTCCTTTTGCTGCAGATAAAGAGGGAAGATTAAAAAAAGATATCACAAAGCAAAAGAATCTAGGATATATTGTGGAGGAGATATAAGTTGTACTACATCCAGCCAGCAATTGAATGAGATAAGAGAGCAAGGAGCAAGTATGACAAGATAAGAAAGGAGGAGCAGGGAAACTTTTAAAATTTTGATTAATCGGATTAACAGCTTTGCAGCAGGAGGTGGGTGCCATTTCCTGAATAAGGAGGTACAATACTTGTACTGCCATGTTGGCATTGGGTTGGTTACTGATACTGTCACAACCACTAGGCTGTCCATCACATTCCCCTCCCTTACTGAGGTAGTTGTCTGTTCTTGCCACAACTGTACATGGGTTGCTGGCATCCAGTCCACAAATCATGCCTTTTCCCTCCTAAATGCAGCACTTGGCAAAACTTTAATCACTCTTCCCTTTATTATATACTCCAGTTATTCCTTCTTCTTTGTAAAAATAATGACAGCACATTTTCATTCATATTCTCCAATGCTGAAGTGGAATGGCATTTTCAGTTGGGGAGGGTTCGATGGTTTCCAGGGCCCCCTGGATTGAAAACATAAGTGGAGCCCATACTACTCACTTGGTTAGGCACAGCTTCCAAACATGGTTTATGTTTGTTTATTTCTTTAACATAAGTGGTCTCAAATCTAACATTTTCTTTGTAGAGCTATATCTGTTAATTTCCTTACTAACACAGGAAAAGGCAAACACCTAAGAAACAAAAGACAACAGTATCATTAAACCACCCACTCTCTCTCCAACAGAAATCTCGAATACCTTCTCCTGTATGACCTCCCAGAGATAAGCAACAAGGACTCTTTGGTTCAAGAACTGCAGGAGGCTCTGCCAAGATGTGCTGTTGTCTTTCCTTATGCACAAGCCAAAGATGACCCAAATTTGAAAGAGAAAGAAAAGAAATAAATAGATCAGACTTGCTTTGTATTGTTATTAGTGTCATGTAATTGGTTGTTCAGGAACAGTGACACTCTGCTGTGAATGTGTTATATGTAGTTTAAAGTGTTTTCATGAGATATGTACTGACCTTCGCAGTGTATGATAATTTTAGGATGTTAAGTAATATAAGATGTTTGTGTATCTTATGGATGGTGCAGCCATTTTAAGATGTGGCTTTGCATTTATGACCCAAAGAGACCCTCACAATATAGTTTATGTCTTCAGATTACAATCACTTTCTTTATCATTGTATTATCATTAACAATATTTGTATTTATGCTAATTGTGATACTTGTACTGTATTGATATTAGCAGTAGATATATATCATTGGTTGAATGTGCACAAATGGGCAAAGTTCCTTAGCGACATATAGTTTCTCAAGGTAGGTATTTATAAACCTGAGAAAGGACTGGTTATTGGGAAAACCTGGTTTTGAAACAAGGATACACATAAGTAAACATTGAATAGGAGAGGTGGTAAGAGGACATGACTTAGTTTAGTACTGATTGACTGGTGTGCAAAAGAGAGATTGTTGGATGTGCATATGTCTTGTCATTACCTGGTGGAGGTGAGGATGAGGATTTCCAGAATCTTAAGGAAAAGAGGAAATTTTATGCTTAGAAGAGGTTGGTGAATATAAGTGAGCTTGGAAAGGAGGTTTGTATGAAGAAGTACTAGGAAAGATTGAGCAAAGAATAGCAAAAGGTGAGAGTAAATGAAGGTATAGGAGTGGGTGAGGATTGGAGGTATTTAGGGAAGCAGTGAAAGAAGTCTGTAGCATGTGGGAGGTGGGCAGGTAAGAAAGGATAGTGAGCGGTGGAATAACAAAGTTAAGTTGCTACTGAAAGAGAGGAAAGAGGTGTGTGGGTGGTACTTACAGGGAAAGAGTGCAAGTGATTGGGATATGTACAAGAGAAAGCAGCAAGAGATTGATAGGAGGATGCAGGGGCTGAAAAAGATGGCAAATGAGAGTTAGGGTGAACAAGTTTTAGAAAATTTCATAGCAAATAAGAAATTGTTTTAGGAGGGAGGAGTATAGAGAGTGGGACTGGGAGCACTTGAGGGAGAAGGGAGGGGAAGAGGGCAGAAGGAGGATGTGGGAGCCCTTGAGGGAAAAGAGAGGTGAATAGGGCAGAGGGAGGACCACAGTGAGTGGGTTTGGGAGCCTCTGAGGGAGAAAGGAGGTGAAGAGAGCAGAGGGTGGACTATAGAGAGTGAGTGTGGGAGCCCCTGAGGGAGAAGGGAAGAGGGTAGAGGGATGACTACAGGGAGTGGGTTTTGGAGCCCCGAAGGGAGAAGGGAAGTGAAGATGGCTGAGGGAGGGTGGGGTGTGGGAGCCCCTGGGGAAGAAGGAAGGCAAAGAGGTCAGAAAGTGGATTACGGAGAGTGGGTGTGGTAGCAGATGTGGAAGTGGTGAGGTGAAGATGAGATGGAGTGAGTACTCTGAAGGATTGCAGATGTAGGATGTTTGGGTCAGGGAGGTATGTGAAGTGAGAATCATGGAGAGTGTTTTAGTGAGGAAAGAAGTGGTGCAAGCCTTGCAAAAGATGGTATGTGGCAAGGTGGCTGGAGTAGATGGTATTTGCTGTTGAATTTCTTAAGAATGAGGGTGACTGTTGTTGATCAGTTAGTTAGGATATTTACTGTATGTATGGATCATGGTGAGGTGCCTGAGGATTGGTGTAGTGCATGTATTTATTTTTTGTTTCATATATGTTCTCCATATCTCGTGTTAGCATGGTAGCACCTGGAACAGATGAAGGGACATCATTCTCTGGCTGTCATGTGTAATGCACCGAAACCACAACTTCCAATTCTCAACCAGGCCTCACAGACCTCTTCATGACTGCTTCACTTACCATGGTTCAGTCTGCAGGCAGCACTTCATCTCCTGTATACCAAATTGCTCCAGTTCATTCTGTCATACGTAATCTTTTCACTCCGCTGCATGTTTAGGTCTCCAACATCCTTCCATTTTGGTCTCCCAATCTCCTTTTACTCTTCACTTCTGATGCATATGTCCTCTTTGTCAACCTCTCTTTCATTCTTTCCATATATTCTAACCATTTCTGTACACTTTCTTCAGCTCTCTCAGCCATGCTCTTTGTATTGCCATACTTATCTCTTACCCTATTATTAAATACTCCATCAAAACCCAACCCATACTGCATATTGTCCTCAAACATTTAAATTTCAGCACATCCCCTTTCCACCACACTTTTTCATTCATAGCTCATTCCTCGCATTTTTACAACATAGATGAGACTACTATACCTTCAGAAATACATATTTTTTCATCCCAGATAATGACCTCTCTCTCCACACATTCCTCAATGCTCCCAGAACTTTCACCCCTTCATCCACCCTATGTCTCACTTCTGATTCTTTGGTTCCATTTGCTGCCATGTCCACTTCTAGGTATCTAAAATGCTCAATATCCTCCAAAATTTCTTCATTCAAACTCGCTTCCCAACTAACCTGTTCCTAGGCACTGTTACACTTAACAACCTTGCTTTTATTTACATTTACTCTCAAGTTCCTCCTTTCCCATGTTCTCCCAAACTTGCAGTTTGTCACTGGAATCTGCCTCCAGTGTTGTCACTGACAATTGACACTTCCAAGGGCCCCCTCACCCCCTACAGACTCCATATCTGCTCCTCTTTCCACCGCTTTTGCATTTACCTGTCACTACCCCCTCTATAGGCTAATTAAAAAGCCTCGGTGACATCATACACTTCTGCCGCAGACTCACCCTCCTCTCTACCTATTTGCACACATTCCTTGCACATGATAAAAATCCCTTACTACTTCTGATAACTTTCCTTCCATATCATATATTTGTAACAACTTCCACAAAACATCTCTGTCAACCCTCATACTCTTAATCCATATCCATAGATGCCACATACAGATCTTTCAAAGCTAACACCTGGTCCACACATCCTTTACCATTCCTGAAACCATATAGTTCTCCAATCTGATGTTATGTTCATGCTCTCACCCTCTCAGTCACCACCCTCCCATGCAGCTAACCAGCTACACTCAATAAACTTATACATTTGTAGTTTGAACCCTCACCTTTATCCCCCATGTCTTTATACATTGGCAGTATACATGCATTCTGCCAGTCATCAGGCACCTCACTATGATCCATACATACAATAAAAATCCTAATTAACCAATCAAGTACACAGTCACCCCCTTTCCTTCAAAATTCAGCTGCAATACCATCCATTCCAGCAACCTTGCCACACTTCATTTTACACAAGGCTTTCACCACCTCTTCCCTGTTCACAGAAACGCTTGTCATGACTATCTCAATTCACATATCATGATCTCTAACCCAAACACCCTACATCTGCCACCCTATCATAAGACATATTTATAAGTCCTTCAAAATACGTACTCCATCTCTCTTCCTCCATTACTACTCTATTTACCCCCTTCACCTATGTCCCCATTTGTTCTTGTGTATTTCTCACTCCTTCAGAAACATCTTATTTTCCCATATGTGTACTGTTACTTACACACTCCAACTCTCATTTGCCTGCTTTTTCATCCCCTCTACCATCCTTTTGACTTCCTGCCACTTCCTGTGGTACATCTCCCTGTCATTCTCACTCCTCTGAGAGAGGCTGTTGGTGGGATGTCTGAGTATTGCCCGATGGAGATTTTGTAGAGGAATTTGGAAAAGAGGAAACAATATGCATAAGGTGGTGAAAGTGAGCTTAGAAAAGAGGTTTTTTTGGAGAAATACTGTGTGAGATTAGGTGTAGATTGGGAAAAGGTGAGAGTGCATGAGGCTTGGGGAATAGGTGAGGACTGGGAGGTACTTAGGGAAGCAGTAGCTTGAGTGAGAGAAGTATGTAGTGTGCAGAGGGTGAGATGTAGGCAGGTTAGAATGGATAGTGAGTGGTGGAATGACAAAGTTAAGTTGTGAGTGAGAGAGAATAGAGGTGTGTGGGTGGTACTTAAAGGGAAGGAGTACAGGCGTTTAGGAGATGTACAAGAGAAAGCAGCAGAATGTCAAAGAGGGCAAATGAGAGTTAGGGTGAGCAAGTTTTAGAGAACTTCATAGCTAATGAGAGAATGTTTTATGAGGGAGGAGAATAGAGAGTGGGTGTGGTACCCCTGAGGGAGAAGGGAGGTGAAGAGGGCAGAGGGGCGACTATAGTGAGTAGGTTTGGAAACCACTGAAAGGGAAGGGAGAGGGTGGATTATAGAGAGTGGGAATCTCTGAAGGACAAGGGAAGTAGAGGGCTAAGGGAGGAAGTAGGGACCCCTTAGGGAGAAGGGAGGTGAAAAGGGCTTAAGGAGGGTGTGGGAGCTAGCGAGGAAGAAGGGGACAGAAGGAAAACTACAGACGGTGTGGGAATCCCTAAGGGAGAAGGGAGGTAAAGAGAGCTGTGGGAGGGTGTTGGAGCTCCTGAGGGAGAAGGGAGGTGAAGAGGACTGAGGAAGGATGTGGGAGTCTGAAGAAGGTGGGTCAAGAGGTATGAGGGAGGGTGCAGAAGTCTATGAGGGAGAGGTGAGGGGAAGAGGGCAGAGGGAGGACTACAGAGAATGGGTGTGGGAATTCCAGAGGGAGAAGGGAGGTGAAAAGGGATGAGGAATAGTGTGGAAGGCTCTGAGGGAGAAGAGGGGTGAGGGAGAACGCAGGGCCTGGGGGACCCTATGGGAGAAAGGAGGTGAAGAGGGTGTGGGAGCCCCTGAGGGAGAAGAGATGTCTATAGGGCTGAGGGAAGGTGTTGGAGCCCCAAAGGGAAAAGGGAGGTGAAGAGGGCTGAGTGGAGATATGGGGGCCTCTGAGGGAGAAGGGAAGATTAGAGGTCTGAGGGAGGATGTAGGGTCCTCAGAGTGAGAATGTGGAAGATTCTGAGGGAGGAGGAAGGCGAAAAGGGCAGCCGAAGAGTGTGATCCCCTGAGGGAGAAGGGAAGTGGGATTCTCTCGCCGTGGTAGTGAACGGATATTCCTCTGATTAGCTCCGTCTCGCTACGCCTACCATCATTCTGTTTTTGGCCTTGCTCTCCTTGATTTTTTTCGCCATTACCCTCTATCATGAAGAGCACAGCCTGTGCAGTTTTTTTTAATGCTGTGTTTATGACAATGTGCAGCTCACTAATCCCAGATTTGTTCTCGCTGGTGTAGGACTGTGCTAGGAGCACTTCACTTCCATGATGGAAGTCAACTGGCTGAAAATGAAATTCAAAATGGAAGCAAACTCACAATAGGCAAAGTCAGACTTTGTTCAGCAACGTGCTTTCGGATTAAGTCTTTAACTCAACAAAGCAGCCTAAGCATTGGGAAAGAGGAATTTACAGTCTAATGCTGATGAACATCGGATCCTTACAAGACTATTAGCTGGAACATAGCTACACGAAAATGCCAAACCGTTAATCTATATTGTCGATGAATATCTCCAAGGTGGAACAGTCCCGCAAGACTGAAGACTGGTAGACGTCATTTCAATATTATAAAAAAAGAAGGAAGCCGTGAATTGCCTGGCAGTTGCCATCCTATTAAACTCATATCATTATATGTAAACTTCAGGAGTGTATTATCTGAGAACATTGTAACCTACCTAGAACAACACAGTCTGATCAGTAATACGCGGCATGGTTTTAGAGGCACAGATCATGTCTTTCAAACCAACTCGAAATTTATCAAATTGTTCAATATCCATGACTAGACAAAAGCAATATATATATATATATATATATATATATATATATATATATATATCTATATA
>JAUTXX010505913.1:0-12226 GCA_032273605.1 Panulirus laevicauda | reverse complement strand
AGTACATAATGTGAATAGTAACTGAAGGGAAGAAAAGCATAGTGGTGTTAATATTATATAATCCTCCAAAGAATTCCAGCAATAAAGAACAAATATACAATGTTAACAGTGAAGAATTTGTGGTTATAACCAGGATGGTACATGAAGCAGTCATATATTCACTTCTTAGAGATGGTAAAGCACTGCTGATAGGGGATTTCAATTATGAAGAGGTAGACTGAAGGGAATTTGGATTATCATGGTAACATGGAGTCATAGAGGCCCAGTTTTTTTTTTTTTTTTTGCAGAACCTTAGATGCTACACTAGTTAGTGAAACAAGTCTGTTGTTCAATGCCTGTTCCTGGTCTCCTTCCTTATATACAGATATGACCTTTGCCCTTTTCCATTCCCTTAGCACTATGCCTCTCTCCAGTGACATCTTGAACAGTAGTTCAGATAATTTATGTTGCATATTTGTCTCAAGCAATTATGATGAAATTTCATTAGGACTATGAGCCCTGTATGGGTCAAGTCCTTTCAGTATTCTTTTAGCATCTTTTCTAGATATCTGTATGATTTCCAAAAACCTCCTTCCCACTACATCTCACTGATGTTAAGGCTGTAGTGTCTCCCAGTGTGAAAATACTTTTTAAATTGTTGTTCAGTTCCTCATATACCCTTACATCATGTATATTTTTTCACTTGGAATCCCTTAGCATGATTGATTTCTCATTAACTGACAACTGATTCCTGATGAGTGTATGGAAACATTTTGGATTTTCATTTCCCTTGATCACAATATTCTTTCCAAAGAGTTTCTTTGTTCCTCTTTTATTACTGCTGTACTGCTGACTAGAATGCCATCTGTATCTTTGCCACTGCACATCTCAAAGCTCTTTTGCTGTATGTCATCTTTTTTTGAGGCTTGAGATCCCCATTCTCTTTTCCTTCATAGTATATTTCACAGGTCCTCTCAACACAAATCCCTGGTTCCCTGCCACTGAATTTCATTTCCCAATCTACCTGACCGTAGAAATCATTGAGTTTTGTATAGTTTCTGCAATTACATCTCTTTATTTCCTGTCGCACCTTTGCTCTCTTAATTTCCTTTTATCACATTTTCAAACTTAAGCCTTACATGATTACTTTTTCCAACTGGTTTATCATATATAGTATTCTCAGTATTCATGCTAGTATGTTAGTACACCTGCTTGGCTAGGTTAGGCAGGTGATCATGAGTTTAATAAACTGTTGTAGCAGTGTATGATTTGTTTAAGTTTATGTTTGTGTATTTTGTTATTTTATGGAGTTTGAATTGACCCTTGATAGTTTTAGTGCCCCAGTATTACACATAGTGTATGTGGGACATTATATCAGTGCATTCACCTCTGCTTGTGAGTTTTGGAACACATTCTTGTTTGCATGATAACTGGAGAACAGTGCATGTTAGAACATTTATACTTGCACCTTAAGCACCAGGGCTGGATTAATCTCTGTGGGGCAAGGTGGCCCATTCCCCCTCAGTTAAAAACAGTACATGAATTCTGGTATTTGATTTGTTTTCACATATGGAAAAAGGAAAGCATGGCATTTATGTGCATAGGCCCCAGGAGGTATTATATGATCGTAGGCTAAACTTATGATGGGACAAAACTCTCTTCATCTCATGCATGTAATGAATTCCATGTTTGTAATTACCTATTTTCATGGTGCAGGGAGAGAGTTCTACACTTCTGGGGCTCCATTTACAGCTTTCCCTGCGCCATCAAGTAGCCTTTTAAACCTTTGTTAATTGCCAGCATCCGCTACCTCATTGGTTAGCTTATCCCAACTATCCACCACATAGACACTAATCCAGTACTTTGTAGCTTTCTTGTTGTAGCTAGATTTTTATCCAGCTTTTTGTTAAAGCCTGTAGTTACTTAAGTGCTCCTTCTCTTGAAACACTTCCCTTTCAGCATCATTCAGCTGATTTAGAAACTTGAAAGCTGTTATCAGATCTCTCCTTTCTCTCCTCTCCACCATGGTGGATAGTTTGTAAACCTCAGCCTTACCCTGAAACTCAATTCTCTTAATTCAGGCACCATCCTAGTTGCTCTTTTTAGTACTCTCTCAGTCAGATCTTTGTGCTTCTTTTGGGTTTGATGACCAGATTTGTGAGACAGTCCAGTTTTGGCGTGCTATACAATATGTAAGAGATAAGTTTATAAGCATGTCTTTGTCCATATATTTGTGTGATTCTTGTATTTGCCAGCAGACAGTTTATCTCTTTCACAATTACCCTAATGAGTTGTTCTTGCAATAAATTGGGCAGTGTGTCAACCCCAAGATCTCACTCACATGCAGATCCCTTTAATTCATTTCCTTCTTGTAATAATCATACCAAGGCCTTCTCTCACTTTGTCGCATCTACATCACCTGACACTTACTTGGACTGAATCTCATCGTCTATTTCTCCAACCAACTTTGGACTTTGTTCAGGCTTTCCTGTGGGATGATGCAGTCATCATTCTTTATTTCCTTCATGACCTTGGTATCATCTGCAAACATATTTAGATATGATTTAAGTCCATCAGGCATGCCATTTACCTATACCAAGACTAGCAGTGGGCCCAAGTCTGCACTCTGTGGCACACCACTTGTAACCCAGCCCACTTAAGGATGAAGCTCTTGCCTATGTTCTTTTCTGCTTAATAAGTTGAGTCTTCTAGCTAGTGAAGGAATTGTATTAAAGGCTTTCTAGCTGTCCAAGAAAACAATATATGCCTACCTCTTTTTGATCAAAGATGCAGCTCTCCCTGTCATAGAAGATGGTTTTGTATGACCACCTTTTCCTAAAACCATGTTGCCTTCTTTATAGAAAGTTCCTCCTTTGCAAGTAGTGACATTTGTTTTTTGATCATCTTTTCCAGTTTGTTGCACACTACACCTATTAGTGAGACAGACCTGTAGTTCAGTGCAATATATGCACACTTGCCCTTTTCCACACCTTTGGAACTACACCTTTCACTTATGATTTATTGAACAACATTTCAAGTGGTCTAGCATATGCCTTTACACATTCTTTCAGTTCACATGGGTAGATTTCATAAGGACCATGGGCTTTAAATGGATCAAATAGTTTTGATGGCTGTCAGTTGATGTACTTTCCAAGATAAGCTCTCACTTGTTTTGCCCAAAGGGATATATGATAGCAAGCAAGGAAAGACAAAGCAAAGGGAAGGATCAGCCCTCTTATAAAAGAGAGCCTGAAGTTTCAAGAAATGGTGACAGATGGCCCATGCAATTATGACAATGAAGGGACGATCAGGATGGTACATGAGTCACTGAAATACTCACTTTTTAAAAACGGTGAAATACTGATAATGGGAGATTTCAATTATATAGAGATAGAGTGGGGAATTTTGATTCTCATAGTGATAGGGTGTCATGGTGACGTACCACAGGACATGCTAGGATAAGAAGGACTGATACACCATTGCTAGCTATTGAGAATGTTCTATATGAGATACCAGTTGGAAGAAGTGATAATGTAATGCCCAAGTTTGAGTATTTGGTAAAAGAGGACATTAAAAGAGCAGAGGTGAGACAGGAACTGAAGAGGATTTATGATAGCAGAAACTACACAAACCTCAGTTATTTTTATGGTAACAAAGCTTGGAAAGAAGAATTTGGTAGCCAGAAACCAGGGTTTTGCAGTGAGAGATTCTTTGAATTTTTTGACGTATGAGTTGAGGCATGGTTACCTCAGGCCTCAAATACTGAGGGAACAGTAAGAAAGAGGAAATAATGGTTAATAAAAGATGTCATAAAGCAAAGGAGCAGGGAGATGAGTAGTGGCAAAGATACAGATGGCATTCCAGCTAGCCAGCACTTGCAAGGTATAAGAGAGCACTGAACAAGTATAGTAGGATAAGAAAGGAGGAGCAAAGAAACTTTGAAAAAAATGTTATGGACAAGGCAGGTGAAATCCAAAACTTCCATAAATTCAGGAGTCAGTTGTGACTTAATAAGGCTGGCGGGTTCCAGATGAAAAATTGAAGAGGATGATGGAAGGATATGTGAGGAACTGAATATCCAGTTCAAAAGTGTTTGTACAGTGAAAGACACTACAGCTCCAGCACAGGTGAGATGGAATGGGGAGGAGGTTTTGAAAATCATTGAGATATATCTAGAAAAGATATTAGCAGAATACTAAAAGGATTTAAGCCTTGTAAGACTCATAGCTAGATAAGCCACTTGAGCACCAAGGGAATAGAAAAGGGCAAATGTCTTACTAAATATAAGAAAGGAGACCAGGAACGGGCATTGAACTACGGACTAGTCTCACTAACAAGTGTGGCATTAATAATCTGGAAAAGTTTATTACAGAGGAGAAATTTAAGTGTGAGACAGCATGGTTTTAGGAAAAGGAGGTCATGTGAAACCATTTTCTTAGAGTTCTACAAAAGAGTGAGCTCAGTCCTGGACAAAAGGGAAGGCTAGGTGGACTGTCTGTATCTTGACTGCCAGAAGTCATTTGACATTTTACTTCATGATATGCTGATTAAGAAGCTGGATCACCAAGCACAAATGAAAGTGAAAATTCTGCATTGGATAGATTATCTCAGTGAGAGGGAACAAAGGATGCCAGTTAGAGAAGCCTTTTCCAAATGAGTTGGGGTGAGCAGCAGAGTGCCACCAGGTTCAGTTCTGGGACAATTACTGTTTATGATCTATATGAATGACTGTCCTGAAAGTATGGATTCCTACCTAAATATGTTTACAAATGATGTAAAGATCATGAGGGAAGTGAAAACAAGAAGGATTGCATCAACTTATCCTGGGAACCAAACAGACTCCAAAGTTAGTCAGGAAAATTGTTGATGAAATTCAGAGGTCCAGGCCTCTTTTTTTTAAATTTCTCTGAATAAGCTGCTGGCAGTGTACAATATTTAAAAATTTTTGTCTTTTGATGTTGAAACTGTGTTCTTTTACTGTATTTTTTTTACCTTGTTTTCAGTGGGTTGTTCAAAAAGAAAAAAAATCATGCCTCACTTGCTAATAGGGAGGTGGTTGTCTACCAAGTCCACATATGAAAAAGATGTCTTGAATACCCTTTCCCTTATTTATGGGAATTTCTTTTGACCATGTTCACTAAGCGGCAGACATGTGGATAAATGATTATGCAAGTGGGGATGTGAAAGCTTTTTTCAGCTCATTTTAGGAGAAATAACTGAATATCAATTAAGATCTATACAAAAAAAGGTTGTTTTATTTTCTGGTGAACAATGAAGAAAGTTAACAATGTTGGGAAAAGCTTTTGTCCATGCTTTTAAAATTTTTGATAACTCTGAGGAGGGGATTCTTTGAAAGAAGCTGTAACCTTTTTCAAGTAAGACTGAACTTTTCCATTTTTTCATCTTTTTAATGAAGCACTCTTCCTGTTGATGTGATATCAGAAGCCATGGAATCAGAAAATCCACATCTTTTCTTTTTAGTTTCTTTTCATTTGCCACCAGGAATGTAGAAGTTTGAAAGTGGATAGAAAATGTCTACTATACCAACAAAGAAAATATCTTTGAACTATTTTAAGCCAAGGTTTGCATGTTGGGCTTTTTTTTTAGAAGTTCTCTGGGAAATTCTGTTGCTGCATTAAAAGTCATCTCATGGAGAAAAGAGTTCAGTTTCATTTCCCAACATAAAGCTTCCAGATCAAAACCTAGTGCTTTAAAGAAGCACAGTGTGAATCATATTCAAGAATGCTTTAATATGATAAGCCTTTCGCTGGCTGACCCTTTCTTGAAAATTCAGAGTAAAGCAAAACTTAATTATTAAAGATCAGTATTTTAGAATTGGCTAACTTGTGTATCCATTAGTACTTGTCCAAGGGTTGGTTTGTTATGAGTTTTTGTCTAAGAAGAAGAGGCTAAATGATTCTATTGATTATAGAACATGGCCCCAGCATCCCTTTGATATACTGGTAGACCATAAGATTGGATCTGTTGGATGAGAAATTTTTTGACATTTCAAGAAGGCTTTTTTTTTTTTTTTCATTTTTCTTATTTTTTGTTAAGAGCATTGCCTTTTGGACCAAGCAGCAGAGGTGTTACCAAGTTTATTTTAGCCTCCTTAATAAGGTCAATATCACCAAAGTGGTAGCAGTGAAATATCTTGATAATTTCCTGAGTATCTTAGAAATTGAAAAAAGAAATGCTTTTGGGAATTTATTCAGTGTTATTCCCAGGAAACGGTTCACTTTTTTAAATCTATATGTTCTGGAACAGAGGTTCTTATGGCATAGCCTTAACTAGTGATCTCACTTTGGTTTTTATCATTTACAGTAGACAAGGATTTAACCTCTACAGAATCAACCTTCTTAGTCAGAAAGTGGCATTTTGTCATTTATTAGTGTAGGAATCTCAGTTTTCAGAGTGTGTAATTTGATGATGTAATTATAGCTAAGAAGTTGGCATTATGGATGGACAAGTCCTTATCAGTATTAGATCTTTTTCTTGCTTGATTGTCAGTTTCCACGTTATTGTCATTTTCCACGTTAACAAGGTGGCACCAGGATCATGGAAAGAAAGGCTGCATTTGCCTGATTGTATTCTCTCTCTGTCATGTGCAGTTCACCAAAACCACAGCTCCCTATCAGCAGACTTTTCTGTGGTTTACCCCAGCCAGTTCTGTCTGTTGATAGCAAATTGACCCCTGTATACCTCATTGTTCCAAATGCACTCTGTCCCATGCACACCTGTCACCCTCCTGCATGCTCAGGTCCCAGTCACTCAAAACCTTTTTCACTACATCCTTTCACATCCAATATGATCTACCCATGCTCCTTGTTCATGCTATCCTCACTCATTTATGTCCTTATGATATCAGCATTCCCTCTTCAGCTTTCTCAACCACACACTTTTGATTGAAGCATCCTCATCTATGGCCATTCCCTTCACCCATATACCATTTTTGGAGCTACTTTATCTTCAAACATACCGATTTTGCCCTCCCAGACATTGAACTCTTTCTATACATTCTTCATTGCTCCCAGAACCTTCACCCCTTCACCTACCCTGTGACTCACTTCCACTGCCACCATTCCATTTGCTACCATGTCTACTCCCATGTATTTAGAATGCTTCACTTCCTCCAATTTTTCTCCTTTCAAACTCACATCCCAACTTCCCTAACTCTTAACCCTGCTAAATGTACGAATCTTACTTGTATTCACATTTACTCTCAATTTCCAGTTACACACACTTCCAAGCTCAGTAACCAACTTCTGTTGTTCCCCACTCAAATCTTTCACCAGTGCTGTATCATCAGCAAACAACAACTGACTGACTTGCCAAGTTCCCTCATTCCCTATAGACTGCATACTCACCCATCTCTCCAAGACTTGCATTTACCTCCCTCACTGATCCATCCATAAACAAATTCAGTAGCCTTGGAGACATCACACCCCCCTGCTGCAGACCAGCCTTCGCATGAATCCATTGACTCTCCTCTCTTCCCACTCGTACACATGCATTACACCCTTGATAAAAACTTCTCTCTTTTTCTGAAAGCTTTTCTCCCAAACCATATAACCATAAGACCTTCCACAAGGCATCTCTATCAACCCCCTCTTATGCTTTCTCCTGATCTATAAATGTCACCTTCTGTCTTTCAAAGTATTTCTCATTCACATTCTTTAAAGCAAACACTTGATCCTCTACCACTTCTAAACCAAACTGTTCCTCACCAGTTTGATGCTTTGTATATGCCTTCATCATCTCAATCACTCTTCTCCCATACAACTTACCAAGTACACTCGCCGTGCTTATACCTATGTAGTTGAACATTCACTGTATTTCCTTTGTGTTTATGCAATGGAACTATATATATATATTCCACCAATCCTCAGGCACCTCACCATGATTTATACATACTTTGAAAATCTTAACTAACCGGTCAGCAACAGTGAAAATCTTAACTAACCAGTCAGCAACAGTGACCACCTTTGTCAAGAAACTCAATCAAACTTTCTCCATGACTTCTTACTTCGCATACCTCCCTGATCCAAACACTCTACATCTGCCACCGTATCATCAAACACATTCAACAGTCCCTCAAAATACTCACTTCATGACCTGTTATCACTTCCCCACTTTCCCCCTTCACTATTGTTCCCATTTGTACTTTTGTTTTATGCATCTTAGTCTCCCTAAAGTTCATTTATTCTTGCTTACCCCAACTACCATTTACTCGCTCTTTCAACCCCTGCACCTTCCTCATGACCTCCAGCTGCTTTCTGTTATATCTCTCCCAATCACGTGCACTCCTTCTCTGTAAGCTCTGCACATATACCCCTCTTATCTCTTTCACAAGCAACTTCACTCACTCCATCTTACACATGCAATGTACATTTCTGACATTTGCCAGCACTCCGTCCCTAAATATCTCCCATTCCGCACCTACTCCTTTAGCTACATTTGCTCTCACATTTTGCCATTCTATTCTCAATTTCTCCTGGTATTTGTTAATACATGTCTTTTTTCCTAGCTCACTTACTCTCAACACTCTCTTCTCACCTATTATTTTTCCTCTTTTCCAAAAACCTCTACAAATCTTCACCCTTGCCTCCATAAGGTAATGATCAGACATCTCATCTGTTGTCCCTCTCAGTACATTCACATCCAAATTCTCTTATTTACATTCCTTTCAATTAGTGTGTAATCCATATAATGCCCCCCACTGACCGTCTTTCCTTCTCACATACTTATGCTTCTCCCTCTTTTTAACCCATGTTTTCCAAATCACCTTTCTTTTTTCAGCACACAACTCTTCAAGCTGTTCACCATTTCCATTCTCTTTGCTGAATTTCCCTTGCTCTCTATTTATACCCTTAACTGCGATAATTCTCACCTTTGCATTTAAATCACCCATCACTGATACCTGCTCTCTTGCATCAAGACTTCTGACACCTTCACTCAGCTGGTCCCAAATTGCTTGCCTCATGGTCTTTCTCTCATAGCTTGGTGCATAAGCACTAATAATCACTCATTTCTTGTCATCCATTTTCATTTTTACCTACATCAGTCAAGAGATCTCTTCCTTACATTCTCTCACACACTCCCGGAACTCATGCTTCAGCAGTAGTTCTCTTACCAACTCCTTAAGACATTCCTCAAACATGCTACTGTCTATCCATCCTTCTCATCATGGTTACATCCACACACGTTTTGACACCTCAACCTGAGCCTTCAAGGAGGATGAGCACTCTCTGCCTGGCTTCTCTAGATAGATAAGAGATATATGTCGAGTTTTGCAAAGCTCTTTTCAGTGGACCAACAATGAAAATCTGCAGAATTCAGGGCTTGAAGAGCCTCTGCAAATGCATGCAAATGCACTGAATGTTTCAGTAGACTTTTCAGGCTCCTGGTGGGGTTACTACTCATTACAGAGCCCCTTTTGTTATGGATACTTCCAGAGTTCTTCAGTGTTTTTCATGCAAAAGTTCATGTCATTTCTTTCCATTGCCATTGTTGATATTTTGTGTTCTTTGATAGCAGCCTTAAAAAATCAGTTTTTTCATGCATCCTTCATATGTGAAGTTTGCAAGATTTGAACAGACTTCCCATTGAGGGTAAGATTTTTGTAGTTAGAAATATTGGAATCAGATGTCTTTAAGTTAATACAGTCATTTAGGGTTAACACTGAGATAGATCTCATTGCCATGATATTGTGATGTCTCTATAATAATGTTCATTCTTCAGTTTTTGGTTTGGATGCCCTTGGAATCAATGCCATGACCTTGATTTCATTATCTGACAGCCAATTTTTCCTTGTGAATATTCTAAAGAAGTTCATTCTCAGTCAAAAGCGATTTGACTTATACGCTGTCCAAGGCTAACTTCCAGACTTGATGCTTTTGCCCAATGCTGCAATGTTCGTTCACTTTCCCTCTTCCGAAGGTATTACTTTGGTTTTTACCTTTGAGGGCTGGCTGCTTGTGTGTCCCACTACAAGCTAGACCATGCAATACCCTTCAAGCTGCAGCATCACATGATTACTGGGTGGCCATCATCAACTCATGGATGAGCTGTTTTGATATCTGCTTCTTTCCTTACATGTGAAAGCTTTGGAACTCTCTACCTTCTCATGTCTTCCCCAATAACTATGACCTAACACATTTTAAAAGACAGGTTTTTCACTTCCTCCAAAATTTGTAAATACTTTCTCTTATCTTTTCTTCCTCCTTTTTGTTATTTTCTCTATATTTCAGTTAAGGCCCTGCCTTTATGTGGACTTTTGTCTGTGACTGGAGCCTTCAACATGAAAAATAGTTTGTTTTCTGTGGTTTAGTACCTCTGATAGCTCCAAAGTGGGAAAATATCCATAGTGCCAGAGACTAAGGCAATTTAGTATTTCCTCCTACAAGATTCCTCGGAATTTCTTGGAGTCATCACCTTTTATAAGAAATCTTGCTTAACACATTACACTTCGGAATTTTATGTTTGACTTTTCTTATAGATATGTAAAAGAGAATATGGAGATCCTTAACAAATGATCTCAAACATTTTATTCACCCTACCACTCAGACATTCTGGTGTGTTTGGTAATCTATTCAGACTTGTATTAGAGAAACTGAAGAATCTGCAGTAGCAAAGTGTGTGTTTCTAGTTTTTCTTTAGTCTTTTGTCTTGATGAGAGTAAAACCACTTGTTATAGTATTTAAAGAGGTGCTTTGCAAGGGTCTCAGTCTTTTTGATTTTAATGGTTCTTGCTCAATTTGGAATAGATGGCTGAGATTCTTTTTCTGAGGAAGGCTGTAGCTGTTGTTTTGCAACCAAGATGAAAGCTTTTGAAGGCCCTATATATTTTACAGTTGGCTGGTTTTATGGGAATGATGACTGCACAATTTTCCAAGGTAGCTTTGTTCATCCTAGCTTTAAAGATCAGGAAGCAAAGTCAGTGAAAATCATGCAGTAATTTAGACCTAGAAGTTATGGTTTGAAGGTAATGGGTAAATTTTTCCAAACGTGAAATATGATGATGAAATGAGACTTTTCTTTAGTATCATGGAAATTGCATAAGAGAATGTTTCTTTAGTTGTCTAGGTTCCTTTTAGATACTCATCAGCAGGAACGTTCATACTGGATCCAGAGGTTGGCACATCTAAACAGCAGGAGCAGTCTATTAGTCCTTGATGTATGGTAAATGTCATCTGCTGTGGTGTATCTGTCTATCTGTCTTATTTCTGATGCCAGTTCTCTCCATAACTCTTGAACCCCAATGCCGCTTCTTTGTCTTTGGTGCCTCACCCTTAACAGGCCACGAGTAGAGGTTAACTCTAGCACAGTGTTTGCAGAGGCTTTTATGTAATGTTCCTAGTGACTACTTTTACCTAATGCCCCTGCTGAATATTCCTCCTACTCTTTGTACCTAATGCTCCTGCCTAAATGTTGCTCCTACCCTTTTGCCAAAAGGCAGGGCTAACACAGAGTGCACACCATATGAAAATCTAGAGTTACAGTGGTTGAGCTGTGTGATATAAATGTTGTCAAGTGTTATGCATGACAAAGAGAGGTGTATGTTTGTGGACAGAATGCCAGTAGTCTACATGTGGATGAGGCCATGCAACTTGACAACCACTGAAGTGCTTTCTCACTATGCAGCAGTCACTAATCCTCCTGATACCCAGGTGGGTAGTACTGGTAATGTATCTCCCTGGTTGTTGGCTGCCTGCCAACAGCTACCTGTAATATTCATTGGAAATCTCTCATGGAGGTTATTAAAGAGTTTTTGACTTTCAGTTACACCTTTGTCAACCTTCCAGATGTAGATTGGTGCAAGCAAAGTGACTCTTCTAGACATAGATTTCATTAAATTTGGCTCCTTTTTTGAAGGTCTTCTAGACATAGATTTCATTAAATTTGGCTCCTTTTTTGAAGGCCACCCTCTGTTAGTCATCCTGCAGCCATATCAGAACATCAGAAAATTCCACAAGATTTATTGGGAAGAAATTGAGTGACTTTTGCTAGATTTAGAGGAACAGACAGAAAATGACCCTGAATTACTTGATTATCTATCTTTAGATTATATTTATTCTTATTTATATTTAATAAATAATAAATATAATTAATATATATTATTTATATTTATTTTGCTTTGTCACTGTATCCCGCGTTAGTGAGGTAGGGCAAGGAAACAGACGAAAGAAATGGCCAACCCACCCACATACACATATATATATATACACGTCCACACACGCAAATATGC
>JAUTXX010505902.1:0-17186 GCA_032273605.1 Panulirus laevicauda | reverse complement strand
TCTGAGATTCTTAGCTTATTTTGCTTGAATTTAACCCTAGCTATAGCTTCTAAGACATATGAGAGTGTCAGTCATGGTGTCAAACATAAACACCAGTCCATATCGATCCAAGATAAAGTAGAAATGTTGAAAAAATGGACTGTGGTGTTTTGGTTCATAAGCTGTGTGACATCTACAGTATTGGTTCATCAACTGTTTATGATATAAGGAAGGAAAGGGAGAAAATATTGAAATTCTATGCAGACAGCAATTCCAAGAAGCAAATGATGATTAGAAAAACTATTAAAGATGGTAAGAGTACTGAGCATGATCGAGTGATGATGGAATGGTTTCGACAGCATCAGGGTGATGGAGTGGACTTGTCAGGTAGCATGATAATGGACCAGGTTAAGTTGTTCCATAAAGAACTTAAATCGGAGAAAAGTGGTCTGCAAACCACGAAGGAACTGCCGAGTATGTGGACGAATTTGCGAAACTCGTAGGTGACAAGCACCTTATTCCTGAGCAGGTGTATATTGCAGATGAAATTACATTATTCTGGCAATGCACACCTAGGAAAACACTAACAACAGAAGATGAAGACCCCTCAGGATTCAAACAATCTAAGGACAGACTTACCATCTTAGGGTGCTCAAACATTTAATATTTGTTTAGTCTAAATTTCTACCAGTCCATGGTATGTAGACACATGAGAGATGTATAAGTAGTGGGCTAGAGGTGTGTTGATGAATTATTATTATGTGATCATGGTTGGTCTGGCAAAATGGTTAATCCAGCAAGGCTTTAGATCCAAGAGTGCTGGAAGATTGGTGGTGTACCTGTAGTAGTATATGTTTAGGAAATACTTACTGCTTGGAGAGGCTTCTGCATGAGTTGCTATGCTTTTTAGGGGAATAACTGTTAAGATACTGATAGATGTGATTATAAATGAAATATGTGAGATAATGAGGGAAAACTAGTAGGTAGTACTTGGCAGGCAGCCACTGACTTGGGAGATATATTAGTGTACTCAGGCAGTGGTTGTCAAGTTGCACTTCTTTGACCCAGGTAGCTATCTCTCCTTTCTGCCTCATGCACACCTGGACTGCTGGCATCCTGTTTTCAAACATACACTCACACACCTCACTCTTCTTCACTAGATTTTTTTGCTATGACTATGTGCCAGCCCTGCCTTTTGGCAAAATGATAGGTACGATGGACAGAAGTAGGCACATTATCCAGGAGCATTATGCAGGAGAGATAGAAGTAGGAACATAAGGCAGGAGCTTTAGGGAGAAGTAATAGGTTGGCACATTGGACTGGAACATTAGGTAGACAGATTAGATAGTTGTAGTCATTAGGAACATTAGATAGGAGCTTTTGGAAGCACCGTGCTAGAGTTGCCTTCTGTCAGTGGCCTGTTAAAGATGAAGCACTGAAGGCTAAGAAGCATCACTGCAGTTCGGATATGGAAGCTTTTCCCATGGCTATCTGCTTGTAGGAGTTCCCATAGGGATAGGCATCAGAAATATAGAGGGATAGATAGGTGAGGTAAAAGGTAGTATGCATAAATGTTTATGAAAAGGTTAATTAAATGAGTTTTGATGTGTAATTTTTAGCCATTCAGTATTCAAATTCTAAGATTTTACATATCCCCAGATTTATGGTACGTGGTGTTAATGATGGAGGGCATGTTGCTAATTTTGTTGAGACGGAGCAACTAATTCACATTGACACGATGGATGATGTGACTCTGTCTTATATCCAAACTCGTGGAACTGTGCCATTATTCTGGGAACAGCCTGGACTTAATGTAAGCTGAATGCTCTTGAGTAGATTTACTTCATTTATCAATCTACACCTTAGCTACATCAAACTTTTACTTCAGATTGTTATCTTTTTCTGTTTAGGGCAAGATTTGTTTTGCCCCCATTGTTATATCTATTTTTTTTTAGAGCTGTTTTCCCCCCTTCATTTTATCCTTTCTGTCTATTTTGGGCTAGAATTTTTGCCACCATCATTTTCTTAGCCATTATTGTTAGGTCCTCAAGGATTTCTCTCATTTCATTTCCCATTCATGTATCCTTGTTGCACAATCTTGGCTTGTTTGATTTTCATTCTTTGCATATACCCAAATCAGGGCAATCCCTCTCTTCTGTTTTGTATTTGTAAATACTTGTCCTTACTTTCATATGTTATTTTCATTACCAATTCATTCCATTTTCCCTTGAGCATACTTCATAGGTGATATATCTGAAAAGTATCAAATAGCACTTTTTAGTTTTTATCAGTGCCCATGTTGATGCTTGGTATAATCTTTTTTCTTCTCTCTTTTTTTCTTTCATACCTTTTCACCATTTACTGCATTAATGAGGTAACTCCTAGAACAAATGGAGAAAGGCCTCATTCTCTCATCCACTCTCTGGCTGTCTCATGTAATGCACTAAAACCACAGCCCCAACAAGAACAAGGCCCCACGGACATTTCTGTGGTTTTCCCTATCTGCGTCATATCCTCTTTTTCATCCTCTTCGTGCATTCTCTTCACATGTCGAAATCATTTCAGCACACCCTTTTCAGCTCTCTCAACCATACTCATATTATTACCAGACCTCTGATCTTTTTAATACCCCATTCTCTTTCCTATCATAGCGACATATCACTGGCAACAAATGAATGATGACCCCATTGTTACACGTCCAATCTTTGTCTGTCATGTCTATTGTACCAAAAGTAGAGGCTTTCAGCCCATTGACAACACAATGCTCCCACATACCACTTTGCTTCATTTATTCTATCAATTGCACACTTCTTACCCTCCTGAATATGCAGGTTCTCATACCCCAAAGACCCTTTCACTCTATTCTTTCCTTTCATTCCCCATGCTTCCACCCCTTTGACACATGGATCCTCGTTATTTTCTTTTCACTCATATTCATTAGTGATATAATGGAAGTGACATTTCACACATCTGTGGATGTGGATCTTGCAAGTGGACCGTGGATACGAATGCAGAAGCAGATGTGCACCATTACCAGAATTTTACCACTCGACCTTTATAGCTATTTTTGTTTAATCGGTAAATGATATGGAGAAAGTAGAAATGAAGTCAGTAAGAAATGATATAAGTTTTGCCATACCCTAAACAGTTGACATCATTTTTGAGTCTTGATAAGAAGTGTTTTACAAGTTTGGGAGATGAGGACCTATTTCATTATATATCCCATCAACCACTTTCCCCAGTCTATTCCCATTTTGAAGTGATTACTCTAGACTCACTGATCAAATAATACTCTTTATTTTTGTTCATCTTTTATTCTTTATAACTGAATCCAAGGATTGGAGAGCTGTACTTTAAAAAAAAGTTTTTCAGCTTTGTCTCCTTTCAGCATTCTTCTCATTTCATTATATATTGTTCCAGCACTGCTGAATAATTATTCACTTGGAACACTAGCCTGACGACATGCAAGAGAAGTTTTAACTAATTTGCCCAAACTTAGATACATATTTTGCTTCAACTTCCACCAATCCAAGGAAATATCATGTTGCCCTGTCCATTACTCTTTGTGATACTCTTCAATCAGTTTGGATGAGTTCTTGCTGGAATCGGTCTGTGTCTCATCATCACTATTTGAAGCCAGTAGTGCATTCTGTGAGTCCAGGATTGAGATGGATTTCATTGTTGAAGCCATTGCCTCAGCTGGTTCATTCCAAGCTTTTTTTTTTTATTTAAGGCTCAAAGGACATCAAAATGTTTCTCTTACAGTTCATCGTAGAGACACTGCATTGTTCCCTAAGCATGATTCATGACATGAAGAGGAAAAGAATTTTGCCTTGTATTGTGGATCTAGATATGTTGCTAAAGTATGTCCATTGATAAAGCTATCTGATGGGCATCAGAGATATAGATTGATAGGCTTATAGCATATAAGTTATTAGTCGTCAAGCCTCTGAAAAAACTGCTCAAGGGTTGCCCTCTGTCAGTGGCCCATTAAGGGTGAAGCACTAAAGGCTGTAAATTGGCACTGGAGCTCAACAGTTATGGAGACTCTTTTACTGTGCCCACTCCCTTGTGGGAGTTCCCAAAGTGAATACGCATCCGAGATATAGGTAGATAAATAGATAGATATTAGAGTTTTTGATAATTCTAATCACTGTGCCTCTTTCCTTGTTTTGATTATGCCATCATATACATCTGACGTCCATATAGCTAAAGTGTGGATGTCAGAAAAGGATTCAGAAGTGTAGAATGTGTGGAATTTAAGCAGAAGTGGAAGCAAGTGGAAAGTACATCATTACTCCTCCATATACCTAAGCCATTTCAGTACACCATTATCTGCCTTCTCAGTTAGACATTGCCTACTACCACACCTCTTTCAAACACTGTCATTTTGTACATGATCTTCCTGCCTCTCACCACTTATCATCCTTAGGCATTTTATTCCCAACCCATCCATCCTCTTCTGTTCTTTTGCATTTAAAGCCCAAGACTCGCATCACTGCAACACTTTTGAGAGTATGTGACTTTCAGATATACCTGAGCTTGCCTTTACAGACACTTGCTCTTTCTTTCACATGCTTCTTAATGCACCAAAGACATTTACCCCTTTTCTGCCTTGTAACTTCTTTCACTCATTACTTGATGTACACTACTTCCTCTAGGTTTTCTTCTAAACTCACAATCAAACTTTCCTTTCTTATATCCCAGCAGCATCTCATTACTTCACTTTTGTTGACATTTACTTTCAGCTTTCTCCCTATACACACACTCCCAAACTCTGTCACCAGCTGGAGTTTGTCATGAGGTCTGTTAACTATAAACTACAACTGATTATCCTGTCATTCCCATCCTCCTCCCAACCCCATCATACTGTAGACTTTCCTTTCGGTCCAAGACAAACATATTTATACCTCCATCACCATTTTCTCCATAAACAGATTAAATACTTATGGTGAAATCACAGACACAAAACCAACTTCACTGTAGACCATTCACATTCCTTGCTTGCTATTCACTTATGTGCCGTATTCATACAGTAAAGATTGTCATTGTATTCTATTACTTTACTATACCCCATATATTTGTAGCATCTTCAATAATGCCCTTGTCATCCTAATTATACGCTTTCTTCCGGTCCTCAGGTACTATGTACAAGTCACTTTTATTAAGGATTTCTCACATTCTTTAAGCAAACTTATGGTCCACATACCCACAGCCTCTCCTAAGCCACATTGTCCTTTCTTAACAATTGCTCTGTCATGACACCACCCTTTCATTTACCACCTCCACATGCTTTACTAAGTGTTCCTACTGGACTTGTAAATAGAAAAAAATTTACTTTTATCTTCATGCAAGGGCACAAATTGGTTATATTCCTTGCTTGAGAAGGTGTATTTGCTATCTAGCAGATACCATAACTTCACTCTTCTTTCCTTATTGTGAAATCAAAGGACTGAGTCACTTTTCCCATTTTATATGTTTGTTGCAAAGATGCCATCTACCTATCTATCTGTGTTTCTGATACCTATCCCATCAAGGAGGTGGCCTCAGCAAATGAGTCTCCACTTATCCCTGTCCTTGCATGTTTCCCTAACATACACTATTCCATGCTTTCTTCCCCCCATTTCTCTCCCTCTAGTACTCTTCCACTCTATTTCCTCATGTCACAGGTTGTCCTTTTCTTACACCAACCCCTTTTAATTGCACTATCATACATTATCCTAGTAAACTCCCTGTCTTGCATTTTTCCACATGCCCAAACCACTTCAGAGTGTTACATTTCACCCACTATACTACACCAGAATTCATTCCCTTTGCATTTCCATTGCCATTTTTTACAAAATCTAAATCCTGTGATACTACCTAACCCACTCTCACACCTTGCTGGTCACATGAAATTATTTTGCCTATTGTCTCATCCTTGAGTACATTAAACAGCACTGATGAGATTAGACTTCCATATCTGACTCTTGTTTGTATTTTAAACTTCATAGTTAACTATGTTTTACATTCCCTCATACAGTTATTTCAGCAATCTTGTTAGTTTTGTTGATATTGTTGACAGCATTATCCTTTACTCTGTATTAAATCCGAGGTAATGTGAATTGAATTTAGCTACTTACCCAACTTATTTCATAGCTTACCTCTTTTTCTTCAAAGGATAATTCATCCAGAGGATTTTAGCACTGACCTCTGAACTTGCACAACTGAGTTAGCTACTTTTGAAGACTGATTTCCTGTCAGATAATTAGTTACAAAAGCATCATTCTAACAGTGGTCGTATTCATGAAGTTAGAAAGCTATATTTTGGAATTTACATTTTGATGGAGACAGTGTAATTGGTTGTAGAAATGTCCTTGATGCATATAATTTAGTTATACGAGTCACACAAAATATCATTAGAATAATGGCATAGGTATCGGAAATCATGAAATCTGATTTCATGCTGAATATTTAGAAGTTGCTTTACAGGTATCTGCTTGTTCCTCAGGTTGGTTCACATAAGGTAAAGATGTCTCGGGAACCAGAAGTGTCTGTTCAAGCATTCCGGAAACACATGCGCTTTTTACGTGAACGTTATGGTCAGCAGGTTGTCATTAACCTTTTGGGTACAGGTGTAACTGGTCGAAGTCAGGGAGAGGCAGCATTGTCTCATATGTTCCAAGTAAGTAAAAGTGGGTTTTAGTAGTCTTCAGATAATAGCTTTGTCCACATTATGTCAGATGATATCAAACACATGGAAGATTAGTGTAGAAATTCTGTCTCACTATGACAAGTAATTTTTGACCTTACCCATCATATTATCAATATTGTTTACTGATGAAATCATTTTTATGTGATTTTTGTACCATTAAGGTTTGTTACATTATGATGCTGGTGTTCCATCTGTCTATCATTGTTAAAACAATGAAATTAGATATAGTGATAGAGTGAATTGGAACATGGTTATACAGGGGGCAACATGCTGTCAGTGGATAGGAAACTATTTTTTCAGTGCATTACACATGACAGCTATGGAATGGATGTAAGCAAATGAGGCATTTTCTTCTTGTTTCTGGTGCTATCTCACCAATGCAGGAAACAGCAAACAGGTACGAAAAAATTCAAGCATTATTGTATGTGTCTTTGTGGCAAGGGCCTAGGTGTTTACTCTGTATGGCAGTGGGTAGAGGACAGATTTGTAATGGCTTAAATAAATCATATATTAAAAAAACCAACTGTTGCAGTGTAGAAGGAATTAGGAGAATAGATTAAAGTGATTAAGAAGATAGGTGTAAAGAAATTCTTGTAAGGATGTATTTGTGAAAGCCAATTATTATGTGAAGATGATATCAGCTACACAGTAGGTGTAAAGATGTTGATGGAATAGCAGATATGTTGGCCATATCCTTAAAACCCTCACATAATCAGCTTCAGTAAGTCTGCTTCCCAAAAGCTAGGGGATGTTGCATAGATGCCATAAGTATTTTCCATGTGTGGAGTGCTGTTCACATGCCTCTCTGTTAATGAGAATGGATCATAAGCCTTCTATCTCCTTAATCCTCCTAGTCTCTTTCTGTTCTACAGGTATTACTGTAGCCACTGCTCTCATGAGCTTTCTGCATGTATTCTAGTCACTGAGGCTTGTACCATGGCTGCTTGTTATAGTTGCAGTATGGAAACTGGAGACTCGAAGGTTATTCATTAAGATACCTCCTTCTTCCTTCAAACAGCTGAGCTGAAGAATTTTCTTTTTACACCTCTCCCCCTTTTATCTTTCCCTCTTCCATTAACTTGTGTCAGATCTGCAATCACCTGCAAAGCCTTGACTAATTTCAGCATACTTTTACATTAATAGTTTTTGCTTTCACCCAAGATCTCCTCTGATATGGTATGTTTTTCCCTGGTCATTGCATTCACTATTTAAAAAGGAAAGTAGGTAGCCAGGTGTTTTTCCATGTTACTCTTATTTTACGGTGAAAATATTTAAGCTCTTGATGATATCAATTTCATTCTTGTATAAGTTAGTGATAAGCTTCATAAGAAGATAACAAAGAGTAGTTTAAGGTAAGAGTAAATTTAATGATAAGCTTCATAAGAAGATAACAAAGAATAGTTTAAGGTAAGAGTAAATCAAGCAAGGAGAGTTGGTGAGAAATAGAAGGTATTTAGAGAAGCAGTGATGGCAGATGCAAAAGGTGGGAGGTAAGCAGATTAGAAAGGGTAGTGAGTGGCGGCATGAAGATGTAAAGTTGATAGTGAAAGAGAAGAGTAGTACTTACAAGGAGAGCAAATGATTGGGAGATGTATGAGAGAAATTGGGTGGAGGTCAAGGTGGAGGATGCAGGGGATGAAAAAGAGGGCAAACACAAGTTAGGATGGGTGAGTATCAGTATACTGTAGGGAGAATGAAAAGATGGAAGGAAGTGAATGATTTGTGAAAGACAAGAGAACAAATGGGAACATCAGTGAAGGGTGCAAATGGGGAAGTGATAACAGGTAGTGATAATGTGAGAAGATGGAGGGAGTATTTTAAAGGATTGTTTGATATGTTTGATGATAGAGTGGCAGATGTATGGTGTTTTGGTCAGGGTACTGTGCAAAATGAGAGTCATGGAAAGTGGTTAGTTGACAAGAGAAGAGATGGTGAAAGCCTTGCACAAGATGAATTGTGTCAAAGTGGCTGGAGTGGATGATATTGCAGTTGAATTTATCAAGAAAGGGATTGACTGTGTTGTTGATTGGTTGGTCAGGATTTTCATTGTATATACGGATCATGGGAGGTGCCTGACGATTGGCAGAATGCATGCGTATTGTCATTTTATAAAGGCAAGGGGGATAAAGGTGAGTGTTTAAACTACAGAGATATAAGTTTGTTGAGTATTCTTGGTAAGTTGATTGGGAGAGTATTGATTGAGAAGGCATGTACAGAACATCAGACTGGGTAGGAGGAGTGTGGTTTCAGAGGTGGTGAGGATGGTTGATCAGGTGTTTGATTTAAAGAATGTGTGTTAGAAATACTTAAAAAAACAGATGGATTCGTATGTAGCAGTTTGGGATCTGGAGAAGGCATATGATAGGGTTGATAGAGATGCTTTGTGGAAGGTCTTAAAGATGTATGGTGTAAGAGGAAAGCTGCAAAAAGTAGTAAGAAGTTTTTACCAAGGGTGTAAGGCATGTGTACGAGTAGAAAGAGAGGAGTGTGAATGGTTCCAAGTGAAAGTTGGTCTGAGGCAGGGGTGTTTGATGTCACCATGATTGTTCAATTTGTTTATGGTTTGGATGGTAAGCGAGATGAATGTGAGAGTCTTGGAGAGAGGGGCGAGTATGCAGTTTATAGGGGATGAGAGAACCTGGTAAGTGGCAGATTTGAGTGAGAAACTGCAGAAGGTGGTGACTGAGTTTGGAAAAGTGTGTGAAGCGAGAAGGTTGACATTAAATGTAAGTAAAAGAGAGGGTATTAGGTTCAGGAAGGTTGAGGGACACGTTAGTTAGGATGCAAGTTTTGATGGAGAAGAATTGGAGGAAGTGAAGTGGTTTAGATATCTGGGAGTGAACATGGCAGCAAATGAAACCATGGAAGCAGAAATGAGTCATCGTTTGGAGGAGGAGGCAAAGGTTTTGGGAGTACTGAAGAGTGTGTGAAAAGAGAATGTTATCTGGGAGGGCAAAAATGTTTATGTTCGGAGGAATAATAGTCTCAGCAATATTATGTAGATGCAAGGCATGGGCTATAGATAAGGCTGTATAGAGGAGGGTGGATGTGTAGGAAATGAAATGTTTGAGGACAGTATGTGCCATGAAGTAGATTGATTGAGTAAGTTATGAAAGGGTAAGGGTGCTTTGTGATGATAAAAAGATTGTGGTTGAGAGAGGGTAAGGCAGAATGGTTTGGACATATGTAGAGAATAAATGAGGAAAGGTTGACATAGAGGGTATTTGTGTCAGATGTGGAGGGAACAAGGAGAACGGGGAGACCTAATTGCAGACAGAAGAATGGAGTGAAAAAGGTTTTGAGCAATCAGAGCCCAAACATGCAGGGGGGTGAAAAACATGCACAGAATTGAGTGAATTGGAATGATGTGGTATCCTGGGTCAACATGCTGTCAGTGGACTGAACCTGGGCATATGAAGCATTTGGGGTAAACCATGGAAAGGTTTATGGGTCCTGGTTGTGGATAGGGAGCTGTGGTTTCAGCACATTATATGACAGCTCAAGAATTGATTTGAGCAGATGGGGCCTTTCTTCATCAGTCCCTGGAATCACCTTCCTGATGCAGGAAATGATGATCAAGTATGATGAAAAAAAAGTTGACAGAGCCTCTCTCACAAACAGCAGATGTAGATGAAAGACTTTAAATGGCGTGAGGTGGTTTGATCAAGTAAGTTATGAAAGGGTAAGAAAGATATGTGGTAATAAAAAGAGTGGGTTGAGAGAGCATAAGAGGATGCGTAGAAATAGCTTGGACATGTGGAGAGAATAAATGAGGACAGGATGACGAAGAGGATGTATGTGTCAGATGTAGGGGGAACAAGGAGAACAGGGAGACCAAACTGGAGACAGAAGGATAAAGTGAAAAAGGTTTTGAACGATCGGGGCCCAAACATGAAGGAGGTATACTGGGATTGACATGGTGTCAGTGGACTGAACTAGGGCATGTGAAACATTTGAGGTGAACCATGGAAAGGTCTGTGGGACCTGGTTGTGGATAGGGAGCTGTGGTTTCAGCACATTGCACATGACAGCTAGAGAATTGATTTGAGTGGATGTGGCCTTTATTCATCTGTTTCTTGAACTACCTTCTAACATAGGAAATGGTGATCAAGTATGAAAAAAAAGAAAAAAGTGGACAGTACCTCTCAAAAACAGTGGAGGTGGATGAAAGACTTTTTGGTTAGTTAGCAGAAATTTGGAATGAAGATGATTAGACTGTGATGAGAAATATTAACAGCCTGTACTGGAATCTAAACAGGGAGAATCCCTTTCCAGTAGCTCCAGGTGTAGATTTTACTGAAACTTACTTGATAGTGCCCTAACACAGTTTACTGAGAAACGTACTTAAATCATGAACATCCTAGACATAGTTCTAGCAACGATTGCATATCACATCTGTGATGATATTGTTTGACAAACATTTGCCAAATCACCAACAAATCATATTTTAGTTGTCAGTACTGCTTTTAATGGTGAAGAGCTTGACAGCTGTAAAAAGATACTAGATTTTAGGCTTGCAAATGTTAATTATCTTTGCATTACTCTTGATATGAAAAGTTTGGGTGTTATTTCACTGAAAACAGTACGGCTGTGGCTTGGAAAAACTTCATGAGTCATTTGGAGTAGTAGTGGGAACTTATGTGTTTTGTGTAGCTTTTGATTATTACCAGAACTAATCCATAGTAGGTAGTACATAGTAGATAGTAGGCAGCCAACAATCAGTACTACTTGCCTGAGTATCAGGAGGGTTAGTGACAACTGCATAGTGAGCCAGCATTTCAGTGGTAGTCAATTTGCACTCCTCTCACTTGAGTAGCTGTCTTTTCTTTCAGCTAAATTCACACGTTGTGCACAGTCATTTTGTCCACAAACATACAGTCTCTCTCCATGTTACACGTAACACTTGACAACACTTAACTCACATAGCTCATTTTTCATAATTCTAGATATTCATGTGGTGAGCACTATGAGGTAGCCCTGCCTTTTGGCAAAATAGTTGAGCAATAGACGGAAGCAGTAGGTTGGAACATTTAGTTAGGAATGTTAGGTAGAAGTAATAGGTAGGAAAATTTAGTTAGGAATGTTAGGTAGAAGTAATAGGTAGGAACATTTAGTTAGAAATGTTAAGTAGAAGTAATAGGTAGGAACATTAGGTAGAACTATTCAGTAGGAACATTAGGCAGGAGTCTCTGCAAACACTGTGCTAGACTTGTCCCCTGCTGCTGCTTGTTAAAGATGAGGCACTAAAGGCTTCCCTGGAGCTCACTAGTTTTGGAGAATCTGTTGAGGGTGTTCCAGAGGGGAACAGGCATTAGAGATATAGATAGATATATTAATAAAAGTATTTAGAAGCTGTCTTGGGTAAGGTTAGTGATATAGAAGGAGAGATAAGGGAGAGATCAGTACAGGGTAGAACAGTCATTGGTTCCCTTAATAGAATAATGAAGGGTAGAGGCATAAGTATGGAAGTGAAGAGAGGATTTAGAGACAGCTTAGTCCTCCCATTCCTGACCTCTGCAGCCGAAACATGGATATAGAATGCGTCACACAGGTCAAGAATCCAGGCTGTGGAAATGAGCTGTGTGAGAATAGCACATGGTGTGACTAAATGGATTGAAGAAAGAAATGAAGAGGTGTATGAAAGATGCGGTATGGTAAGGAATGCAAAGGGAATTAATTGTAGAGTAGTAGAATGGGTGAAATGTATTAGTTTAAGGTGGTTTAGGCATGTGGAAAGAATGCAAGAGGAAGACCATCTGTGACTTGGGCATATAGGGTGGAGGAATACTGGAGAGAAAAAAATGATGGAAGAATGCATGGAATGGTGTATGCGACAGAGGCACATAAGGACAGGGATAAGTGGAGACTCTTTTGCTGTGGGAATCCCTTGATGGGAGTTCCTAGAAGGAGTGGGTGTTAGGGATGCAGGTAGATAGATAGATAGAAGCTATAGTGGTGGAAAAATGAAATAAAGAAATGTTTGGTGTTCAAGAATATAGCTCTCAAAACTTGAAGAGAACAATAACCATCATAATAGAGTGATTTACATAAATTTGCATAGAAAAACTGTAGGTAGTAGTTGGGAGGCAGCCACTGACTGGAGAGGTATATTACTGCTACTACCTGCCTGGATATGGGGAGAATTATTGATGACTGTTAAGTGAGCCAGCACTTCAGTGGTTGTCAAGTTGCGCTCCTTTGAGTCAGGTAGCTGTCTTTTCTTTATGCCTCACCCACACGTGGACTGCTATTCTCTCCTTGTCACTTGACAACACTTAACTCACACAACTCATTCTTCATTACTCTAGATTTTTTTGCAGTGAACTCTTTGTGCTAAACCTGCCTTTTGGCAAATTGGTTGTAGCAGTAGATAGAAGAAGGAGGTAGGAATGTTAGACAGGAGCTTTAGGTAGAAGTAGTAGGTAAGAGCATTTGCAGGGAGTATTAGGCAGAAGCAGTAGGTTGTAACATTAGGAAGACACATTAGATAGAAGTAGTTGGTAGGAACATTAGGAAGGAGCCTCTGAAAACACTTCACTAGAGTTGCCCGTTAAAAGTGACACAAAAGGCTAAGAAGTGGCACTGAAGTTCAACAGTTATAGGGACTCTTTTGCCACGGCCACTCCCTCGGGGAGTTCCCAAAGGGAACGGGCGTCAGAGATATAGATACAGAAAAACTGTAAACCTCATATGTCAAAATATATATCAGCATGAAGCATGTTTTGCTGAAAATGGCAAATGAAACTCTTAAGAATTTTATAGTTAGAAGTAAGACAGGCATTACCCAGTCAACTGGTCTATTATATGCAGAAAATGGTGACAGTTCAAGGTAGTGAAATTTAGGGAAAGTTTTTAAGTGAATTTTTGTTACCATATTTACTACCAAAGACACAGCTCTTGTTCCAGATCCATTCCCACTGCTACAAGATGAAATCATTTTTAAGGATTAAAGGAATGAAAGAAAATGAAATGGCAGGCTCCTGATAAGTTTTATTAAGAATGATGAAAGAAGTAGAAAATGAGATAGTAAAGCTATTGACTGCACTGTCCAGTAAGTCTCCTGCTATAGACATAATTCCAGAAGATTGAAAGTTTGACAGTGTGATACCAGTATTCAAAAGAGGTAATAAGTGCATGCCAAAAAATTATCACTCACTCAGCTTTACATTCATAATGAGACAAGATTTAAATCAGTTAGATAATTACCTTATGATTAATGATTCACAGCATGGATTTCTATGAAATAATGTCTGTCTATCTATCTGTCTTTTTCTTCAACAGGTTGGTTGATATATGTTATGATTTACCAGCTATGATAGTGGAGAGCAATGATTTGAATATGTTCAAGAATAGACTTGACAGTTACTTTGCTTTAGTCCTTGATGGACATTTTTTGTACCTCCTTAGTTGCAAGTGAAGTTTGCGTTTATTTGTTCTCGCCATCCATTTTCTTTCTTGTTCATACCATATTAATCTTTATGTTTATTATCTTTTCCACTATGACAAATTGCCTTGAGAGATCCAAGTGGCGTTTTTTTTTTGTATAAGATGGAAAGGGTATGATATTTCAAGCATGAAGGGATTGCTCCTATTAGTGGTTAGGGATTGAATTCTGAGATATCTGATAGAGATGATCAAAGTTAGATAAGTTTCGAGAAGCCTGAGGAAGGATGGTGAAAGATATACAAGTTACTGGCAGTCAGTTGAAGGGTATGAGCTGAAATGTTACTTTTGTTTCAATTGTGGGCTCCAGGTTAATATTTTCAGTGATTTGGATTATGGAAATGAAAAATAGGACTCCAGTAGCAAAATGAGAGGAGTACAAGGTGAAGAGATTGATATAGTAAAGAAGTTTACAAGGAGAGTGTATGATAGTATAATCAAAGGGGTTGGTGTAAGAGGAAGACTACCTGTGATATGGGGAAATAGATTGGAGGAGTATTGGAGGGAGAGAAATCAGGTAAGAATATGTGGAATGGTGTATGTGAGAGAGACATGTAGGGACAATGGTAAGTGGTGACTCTTTTGCTTTAGCCAACTCCTTAATGGAAGTTCCCAGAGGGAATGGGCATTAGGGGTACAGATAGATAGATACATTGAATAAGTAGGGTAGATATGGTGAAAATTAGGTATGTCAGAAGAAAGGAATGGCTGCAAAGAGAAAGAACAGAAGAAGACTTAGATATTGTTGAGATATGAAAGGGATAAATGTGAGTAGGATGATGTGTGGCTTGTTTGTAATTGAGCTGAAGGGAAGGTGAGGAAAGGGATGGCTGAGGGTGATATGAAAGGGCAGAATGAAGAAGTATATGGCTGAGAGAGCTGTAAGCAATTGTAAGTGTCAAGCAATGCAGAGATAGGATTTTGTAGATGAGAATGTATTGACCGGCCTACTGGAAACAAGGAGATGCATATGGTCTTAATACATACATAAATAAACCAGCGTGTAACTGTGTGTAAAGTAAAATACCAGCCCCTGGTAGGCATATGAAATCTTCCAATAAGGGCCATGTCTCTGGAGATAGACATCCTCCAGGAATCTTAAGCTGAGATACAAGTTGTCAGCCAACCAGGCCTTCATAAATATGATGCTTTACCCTTAAATTTGGAATCAGTTCATCTACTAGCCATAGGAATGACTGACAGTGAATGGACTGTGCACCATCTGTCTTCTGTGTCAAGCCAGTTCCATTGGATTATGGTTCAGCAGTGCGAATGACTGTCAAGATGTACTTTTGTGAATTATTAACACGAAAGTATTTTCATTGAATTTCAGATTCAGCATATTAACTGTCCATGGAGTAAGGACTCGCCCCACATTATTTTTGATTTTCACCAAGAGTGTAAAGGTGGAAATATAGAGAATTTAAGCAGAAAACTTCAGCTGCGAATCAAGGATGAGATGGATTCGTATGGTTACTTCTGCTCCAGGAATGGCCAAGTGCAGTCAGTAAGTGCTGTATTGATTTATTCACAGACATTTTATGCATTGTCTATATATGATGTTCATTCTCCAACAATCTTCAAACTCTAACTACATGACCTTCCTTTGCCCTAAACAGCCCAAAGCAGTGTTTTGATAACTCATATATAGACGACCTTACATTTCAGCACTGCAGAGGTAACAATAAACTTGCTAAGGTGTATCTTGCAATTTAAACAAGGGCTTATCCATAGCAGAATGACTGCATCCCAAGAAAAATCCTTTGTCACCTTAACCCTAGAAGACATGAATCCAATCTTCACACTCATATCACTCGTATCAACAAAACACCATTCCATACAACACAGATAACATTTACTCCAACATCACAAACAACAGCAAGTCCACAGACAAACTAAACGGTCTCAGAGCACTCATTTGCACCAGTTTTGGACTAAAAAAATAAGAGTCCATCACTATCCTTTACAAACAATTCATTTGCTCCAGTCTGAACTATGCCTCACCAGTCGGCTTGGCTACCCACTCTTGAAAGAGTAAACATAACAGAACTATAAACAAATCAGAAACCCCCCCAAAAATCATTGGCTCCTTAACAACTGCAAACATTTAACATGTGTACAATGAGATAAAAGTGATTCCAAGACAGTCCCACCCCTTCACTATGTTGGGCATGATGGTCATGAAGTGGCCCTCATATGAGCCATTTCATAACCACCCAATAAACTTCATTCTGAAGTAAAAGATTTACCCAAGCTTCATGTATTGGCCACTTGTATACTCACAGATCCCCAACCTGCAAGTAAATACCACCTTGACAAAACTCATTCACACAGAAATGGAGTCACAGACACTAGACAACCATCCCCTTATCCCAGTCTTAAACTTTATTCACTCAGACGTACATATATCTGAAACTACACTGTTCAAATAGATGTGAATCACATTTTATGACTGCAATATGAGCAATATCCATCTCATGAATACACAAACATTGATTCATCACTTGACAGACCCTCTGATACCCATAGTGCTTTTTCAAGAGTGAAGATGCAGACAGGTAATCCTCAACTGCCCTGTACTTACTCTTCCCAGACAAATGTATATCATCACTACATTTCATGACATGTGATCTTAGCTGGTGGATGTAGCTTACTTTCTGGGGTTGCAGGAACCTAAAACAAGGGGTCTCAGGATTGGCACATATATATATGTACAGTATACACAGAAAAAATGTCTGCCTCCATTCATTTTCAGATGCAATACATGGCTAAGTTTGTGGGTACAAGCCTTTGATGCTCCCATGGTGAAATCGTCGTACATCTGATTAGTATTTCTAATGGTGTAAGCTCTAGCAACATGCCTTAGCATGCCTCAGGCTATCTTGAGGAAACTTCATTTTGGGAATTTTTTCATCTGGGTACTGTATTTCATCTACCTTTGCCTCAAGATAAATGGCTGTTACATTGCTAAGGAGGAAAATACCCAAATTCTTGACTGAAAGCAAGAAAATGAAATGTGGGATGAGATATTAGGTGCAATAGGTGCTCAGAAAGAATAATCAGGCAGGTC
>JAUTXX010505870.1:0-12227 GCA_032273605.1 Panulirus laevicauda | reverse complement strand
TAAAATGTTTCTATATTATACATTACTTGAAACTTATTTATTCAATGAATTGTGATAAAACTTTTTAGATAATTTTTTCTTTTGTATTTACACAATTTTCCAGAACTCAAACACAAACTGTATTTTGCTTCATGAGTCAGTACCTATAGGCTTGTATATGATTTCTATTATTTTGTCATTATTTTATACAAAGGTTTCCATTGTCTCTCTATTGAAAGATAATAATTCATTGTTTCAGTAATGATGGTGAAGAAGGTAACTAGGTGTAAGCTGCAGCATTTGAGCACAACCAGATTTTACATTGAAGTGTGGAATTCTTTACTATGAAATTCCAGTTTTTGTTCCTAGTGTTTCTGTGTGTATGCCATTGCTTGATTGATGTCTGTTTTCTTCCAAAAAAAACTTGGTCTTGACTGTGTTGTATTCTTTTATTATTTACTTGTCATAAGAATGTGAATTCATTTAGTCACTTCCAAGTATTTGCTTTATATGGCTGCAAAATAAAGTTTGCGGAAATAATTTTAACCTCTCTGCTGTGATTTTATATAGTATTATGAGGTTTTGTAGTGTTTCCGCATTGTGTTTGTATGTATGTGGACAGGATGTGTGTGGTTGTGGCTGCATAAGAATGGTAATTTTTTCTAGTATAGCTGATCTGGGGAAATTGGGTAGACATTGTTCCTGGAAACTAGCAGTAAGATAAGTACCCACCATTTGCATTTGATTTAATTGATGCTGTATTTGTGTTCTCTGGATGAAATACCAGTACTGTTTTTATGGAGGAATATTGATACAAATTCCTTTTTTTTTAGTTCATTTGCCTCTTGTATGCCCATCATATTTTATTGGACAAACATTTCTTATAATTTTGAAAAATCCATAAACCTTGCATTTGATATGCCTTCATTAAAGTTATCAAATATACAACTTTGTATTGAAGCATATAGTGCATTGCTGTTGCTTGTAATCCCATATTCCTCATAAATAACTTCATGTAATTCTATTCCTTTTATCATATTTATAGTGTATAGATATGGATGAATTTAATAATTTTGCAGCTTCATTTGATTATATACTCAATAATGAAAAAAATGTGGAAACAGAAGTGATATAATAAGTTTATGAATTGCAGGAGAAACACCAGTGAATTTTCCTCAGGCATTTTGGTGCAGCTTTCGTCTTCATATACATTTGGGAACACAGGTATTGTATGGTGCTATAAATAGCCATTATATTGTGGGGTGGTAACCATTAGCTTTCACTTAACTTTTGAGAGGGAGAAAATTAAACGGTGGGCTGTATGTTGTTACAGTAAATAGTAAGTACTTAATTGATTGTGTAAATCGTATTTGAGGATTGGAAAAATACTCTCTAACAGTACGGTCAGGTTTACTTATTCCAACTATCCATTTCCAGAATGAAAATTATGGCTGTTTAATTGAAATTTGTTTTAGAAATGTTTGCCATTGTGTGGATGATGAATCTCGTACTTTATATTATTTTCCTTTTTTACTAAACCATATAAAGCTGGAGATCTGCAGTTATGATTTGGACAAAAAAATATTTTAAAATTTTGTTTCCCTTTATAAAAGCAGAGAAATCCATCAAAAGTAAAGAATATGCACAAACAAGTGAGCTAACATAACTTCTATGGCTGTGGTATAGCACAAAAGGTAATGCATTGATTGTGCTGTTGCAGTGTTGGTGGGCAGGAGGTTGGATTAGTGGAGGTGTAAATTCAGTTGATACATCACTATTTATGAAAAAAAATTATATGTAAATGTAAAGTGTATGTTCAAATAAGTGAGCTACATGATTTATGTGGCTGTGAAATAATGCAAAAGTCAACAAATTTACTAAACAGAGGCGATGTAGGGTAAAGGTAGAGCAGTGTGCATGAGTGAGACATGATGCAGATTCACTAAATGACACCACTGTTTCTGGTTTCTATTTACATATTATATTTTTTACATTTATTTATGCATATATTTACACTTCAGCATTGCTTCTAAATAGTGGAAGTCTCAAATAAACACCTAAAATGACCAAGGAGACGTGTTTCGGGTGGCAGACCAGCTGGAAAGTGAATTTGGCTTGATGGCATATAATTGTTCATCGCATTATTTTCATCACTCCAAATAATGGTCAGTTGGTACCAAAAGTTGAGGTAATATAGTAGGTGCTGAATTAAGTTGGCATTTACTGATGTTACATTAGATATAGAACTGGCAGTGGCCTTTCAAAGTATCTGGACTTGGCAACCATTCCCTCATTGATGATAGCACCTCAGTGGAAAGATAGCACTTCTCTTTGTAGAAATGAGCATTACTACATGGCATTGCCAATGTTGATTTATCTGTACCCTACCATATAATAAAAATATTTGTGTTATTGGCCTCTGTAAGTGCTGTAGTATTCTCTTATCTTTTGATATTGAGGACTTTTATAATAATGTTCTTGAATGGTGCTGCTATTTACCTATATGGGATCTCATTCTGATACAGGAAAAGAAAGTTTATTATATGTCCTTCTTCAATGGAAAAAATCCATATAAATGTCAATCATAATGGGGTAATCTTTTTATCCCCCCCCCCCCCCAAAAACAAATACCTGACAGTTAATTGAGTGTATGATGGTCACTGGCATTTCTCCTTGCCACTACTAAACAAATATCAAAATCAAATTCGGTGTGTAGAAATATACAGAAAATGATTTTGTATGAAAAAAGAACAGCTGTTGAGCTACCTATAACCATCCAATGACTATGATTATCATTTTATTCTTGTTCTGGGAAATGCTTTTCACAATTTAAAGCTGCTGTCTCCTTTGCGAGAATTTGGTCAAATTATATTTGCTGTTGTGACTTATCCTTCTACTAAGGTTAATTAACTACATAGTATTTATTAGTCAATTACTTATTTTCATTATTTTGATGTTTTTTTCGTGAACGGCCTAGTGTGCTCCTGGCACTACCTCAATGAGTCGGGAAAAGGCTAGCATATATATATAGAAAAATTATTATTATTATTATCATTTCTTGTAACAATATCTACCCAAGATATATCTCTAGAGTAGTGGTTGTCTCATTTATACTCTTTAGTGTTACCTAACATAATATATCTAAATTTTGTACTAAGGCTTTAACTTGAGGAATAATTTGTTTTGGTGTTACAAAAAATATTTGAATTTCAGAGCTGAAATTAGGAGCCGTATTAATGAGACAACTAAAATTACTTAAAAGTTTTGATAAGTGTCTCTAGGAAGGGCATTTTCACATCTCAGGAGTTTTTGTGAATGGAAGAATAGGTTTAAAGGCTATATTAGTCAAATAATTTTTTAATACACACATAGATATATATAAATATATACAAGTTTTGTTGAGTGGGAAGGTCTCTTTTGCTTAAAGAAGTTGTCTGGTATTCTGTAAGATTTTATATTTTCAGTCTTTCATATTAGTGTAACAAGTTCAGACATAAAATGTAGTTTGTAACTTTTTTTATGTTTATGTAAAACATTAGCCTGTGTCTTTCATGACCAGTTGATTAATGTTGATTTAATGTTTCTTTTGTATAACATGCAGATAAATTTGTTTCCAGATGTTACGTCTAGAGACAGTTTTTTTTTTACAACTGTCTTCCCAGCAAAGAATTCAACATTTTAAATATTTATAAAAAAAATGTAATGCTTAACAGCATTTTTTTTTTTTTTTTCATTTTAATGTGGTGGTATGCCACCCATCTTTGATTGTAACTCGTCTACTTAAATTGCAAGAAGCTGAAGGATAGCAGTTAATTATTTTATCTCATAAGTGTGCCAGAGTCATCACAATTTTGGTGTAGTAACATTTACACATTTTTAAGCCATTAGTAATTTTCATAATGGTTTCTTGTATTACTCATCTGTGAGACTACTCTGTTCTGTGATAAGATTCAATGGTTGTGGAAAACAGGAAGGTACATGTATATTAATGCTCTGTGACATTGTCAAGGCTGTGTACGAGCCACTAAGTTAAAGGTGACAAATGTTACTATGCCAAAAGGGAGAGGTTCTGGCAGTTTGTGATATTTAAGCACAAATAACTGTGTCCACCATGTATGACCTTAGGTTGGCCATTATGTATATACCGTGATCCAAAAGGTCATTTCAATAAATGAATATGAAAGGAGGTATGTTTTATACCCAACAAAATTTTTTTATCTGATGCTTTTCTTAATTCAACTAGATACAAAAGTCTTCATGCTTCATTATCCTGTTCTATCTATATCAAGTCCATATTCCCTTTGGGAACTCCCTGAAGGGAATGGCCATGGCAAAAGAGCCTCCATAACTGGTGAACTACAATGCCCTTTTGTAGCCTTTATTGCTTCACCCATAACAGGCCACTGGCAAAGGCCATTCTAGCATATTGTTTTCAGAAGCTGCTACTTAATGTCTCTACCAATCTCCAAAAAATTATAGGTAAATCCAAACTACCCCAACACATTCATTTAGAAACAACTCTCCATGTGTAGTCAAGTCATAACCCTGAAAATCGGGCATCCCCTCTTGGTTATCCTCCATTCCATTCCCAATCCATCCCCTTACAAAAATGTGTGGAAATAAAGTGTGGTTGAGAGAGCAGAAGAGGGTGTGTTGAAATGGCTTGGGCATATGGGGATGAGTAAGGAAAGATTGACAAAGATATATATGTCAGAGGTGGAGGGAACAAGGAGAAGCTGGAAGGATGGAGTGAAAAGGATTTTGAGCGATTGGGGCCTGAACATTCAGGAGGGTGAGAGGCGAGCAAGGAACAGAGTGAATTGGGACAATGTGGTCAACGTTCTGTCAATGGACTGCATCAGGGCATGTGAAACGTCTGAGGTAAACCATGGAAAGGTCTATGGGGCCTGGATGTGGATTGGGAGTTGTGGTTTTGGTGCATTACACATGACAGCTAGAGATTGAGTGTGAACGAATGTGGCCTTTTTTGTTTTTCTGGCACTACCTCGCTGAAGCAGGGGTAGCAATGCTGTTTCCTATGGGGCAGGGTAGTGCCAGGAATAGATGAAGGCAAGCACGTATGAATTTGTACATGTGTATATATGTATGTGCATGTACATGTTGATATGTATATGTGTGTATGGGCGTTTATTTATATATGTATGTATATGAGTGGATGGCCATTCTTCGTCTGTTTCCTGGCGCTACCTAACTGACATGGGAAACAACAATCAAGTATAAAAAAAAATATGCATATACATACATAAACATTCATACTTGTTCACTGTCATCAATTCCCAACATCACCTGCCCCACAGAAAACAGCACAAATGGAAGGAAAAAATTATGCATATGCATTCTGTCCCCTGTGTCAGTGAGGTAGTGCCAGAGGTCATATGAAGAAAGGCCACATCTGCACACATCCATAGTTACTATGAACTGTCATATGTAATGCACTGAAACCATGGCTTCCTATCCATCCAGGCCCCACAGACCTCTCCATGGTTCACTCAGCACACTTTCCATGATCTGGTTTAGTCAACCGACAGCATGTCAACCCCAGTATAATATATCTTTCCGATTCATTCTATTCTGTGCATGCCTTTCACCTTCCTACATGTTTAGGCCCCAATTGCTCAAAATCTTTTTCACTCCATCCTTCCATCTTTAATTTGGTCTCCCAGTTTTCCTTGTTCCATCCACTTCTGAAAGATATCCTCTTTGTCAACCTTTCCTCACTCTTCCTCTCCATTTGTCCAAACTATTCCAGCACACCCTCTTGTGCTCTCTCAACCACTTTATTACCACACATTTCTCTTTCCCCTTGATTACATACTTGATCAAACCATCTCACACCACATATTGTCCTCAAGCACTTCATTTCTAACACATCCACCCTCTCCACATCACCCTATCTATTGACCAAACCTCGAATCCATGTAATATTGCCTTTATTTTCTGCCTCGCCCACATATGGACTACTGGCATTTTGTCCACAAGCATACAATCTCTCCTTGTCATACTTAACACTTAACTCACACAACTCATTCTTCATAACTCTTAAGATTTTCCTGCAGTGAGCACTATGCATCAGCCCTGCCTTTGGCAAAATGGTAGGAGCAATAGGTAGTAGTTAGCAGGAATAAATAAGCAGGAGCATTATGTAGAAGTAGTAGGTATGAACATTAAGCAGTAGTTAATAGGAACATTAGACAGGAGCCTCTGCAAACACTGCCAGAGTTGCCCTCTGCCAGTAGCCTGTTAAGGATGAAGTACTAAATGCTAAGAAGCAGCACTGGAGTTCACTAGTTATGGAGACTATTGCTGTGGCCACCCCCATGAGTGTGTTCCAGTTGGGAACAGGCTTCAGAAGTAAAGATAGATAGAAAGGTGGATACCATTCCTTCATACTCATTTTTGCTCTCCCAGATAACATTCTTTCTTTCCATACATTCTTCAGTGCTCCCAGAACCTTCACCCCCTCATCCACCCTATGACTCATTTACATTTCCATATTTCTATTCGCTGCCATGCCCACTCCCAGATATCTAATAAAACACTTCACTTCCTCCAATTTTTCTCCATTCAAACTCACACCAAATTAACTAGTTCCTCAACCCTGCTGAACCTAACAACCTTGCCTTTATTCACGTTCATTCTCAACTTTCCTTTCACACAATCTTCCAAACTCAGTCACCAACTTCTGCAGCTTCTCACTTGAATCTACCACCAGTGCTGTATCATCAGCAAACAACTGACACTTCCCAGGCCCTCTCATCCCCCACCAATGGCATACACACCCCTCTCTCCAAAACTTGCATTTACTTCCCTCACCAACCTATTCACAAACAAGTTAAATAACCATGGTGACATCACACACCTCTGCTGCAGACCAACCTTCACTTTGAACCATAACTCTCCTCTCTTCCTATTCGTACACACGCCTTACATCCTCAATAAAAACTTCTCCGCTTCTAGCAGCTTACTTCCTGCATCGTACATTCTTAAGACCCACAAAACATCTCAATCAACCCTATCGTATGCCTTCTCCCCATAAATGCCACCTACAAATCCATCTGTTTTGCTACGTATTTCTCATATTCTTTAAAGCAACACCTGATCTACACATCCTACACCACTTCTGAAACCAAACTGCTTCTCTCCAATCTAATGTTCTGTACATGCCTTCATCCTCTCAATCAATAATACCCTCCCATACAACTTACTAAGTATACTGAACAATCTTATACTTCTGTAGTTTAAATACACCCTTAACCCCCTTGCCTTTATACAACAGCAATATACTTGCATTCTGCCAATCCCCAGGCACCTTACCATAAGCCATACATACACTGAAAATCCTTACCAACCAATCAACCTGCACCTATGCCCTTCATTATTCCATTAAAGGCCCTAGTGGCTCTTCTACTAGGTACTGCTTTCTCCCTTATCTCTCCTTCCATATCACCATACTTACCCAAGATAGCTCTTAAATACTTAACCTTTCCACCTTTTACTCTATTTCCTTTTAAACACCATAACTATACTTTTACCTGTATTTACCATCAATCGCCATCATTTACACACATCTTAAAAGACACAACCTTCTGCAACTCCTCTTCATTCTCAGCAAAAAACACAGTATCATTCACAAATAGGCTTGTCACTAACCACTATACTTGTCACACTCCTGGTCACCCCCTCTCCTAAGTTTTGCTTTCATCCATATATTTGTTAAAAAGCCTTGGTGACATCACACAGCCCTGCCTCACACCTACATATGTACTGAAACCTTTGCTCAACTCCCCATCCACTCACACATGCATTTGCTACTCTACAAAAGGCTTTCACTCCATTCTAGAGTTGTCCCCCTACCCCATATATCCTTAACACATACCATAAAGCATTTCACATTTCCTCCAGATCCAGAAAAGCTGCTTTCTACTTCTTACTTTTGCTACATACTTTTCTAGTCATTTTAACTACAAAAATCTGATCCATACATCCCCCTACCTTTCCTACAAACCCCCTTGCTCCTCACTTGTTCTGCATTCAGTTACTTCCATCACTCTATCAATCAACAATCTTGCATACACTTTTCCTCGATTACTTAACAGACATATTCCCCTATAATTGCTGCATCCATCCTTGGCACGTTTTCCTAAGAATAAAGAAACATTAATAGCTTTCACCCAATCCTCACACACAACCTTCTGTTTCCATGCAAAATTACATATCAAATGCATCCACATTATCACACTTTCTCCTCTATACTACAGCATTCCAACTGTAATCCCATCCACTCCAGGTGCCTCTCCTACCTTCAGCCTCATAATCGCCCTTTTTGTCTTTTTTCTTGCTACAAGCCCCTTGCACTTGTATCCTTTTCCTTCCATCCTTCATACCTATGTATATAGCAACTGCTGCCTTACTTTTTCCTAAGTTCATCAGTACTTCATTTCACTTCCTTCTATTGATTTAGTAACTCCCCTACCTTCTCACATTAACATTTCCACTATACTGTACTGAGTACTATGGTACATTAACTATACAGTGCCCTCACTGATGAAATCGTCTCAGCTCTTTCAGCTTACTCAGTATGATGTCCAAAAGGTGGAGGACAAAGTGGAAGGGTTGGGGCTATCATTTTAAGACCAAGGCACCAGTGCATCATACTTATGCATAACTTGAAATCACTAACAAAGATTACTAATGCATAAGGCAGAGAAGTTTTAACCTTAATATAGGAATGTTAGTACACACATTACTCAAAATGCTACACTGGCTTAAAAAAGCCAAATCTTGTGAAACTATGATGTTGTTATTCCATGGGCAGCCATTCCTTTTTCTAAGAGTTTAAGCATAACAGGATACACAGAAGCAAACTGTGTAAGATGACGAGACCTGACAATGGCAACATAAGCTTCAAGAGCTCCTCTGACAAGCTGAAGTCGCTCTCTTTCATCCTGGTGTTCATCCAACCAGTTGCTGTAACGACTCACTGACCAACCAGCAGTCTGAAAGAAAAATATTGTTTAAAAGATTTGCAAAATAAAAATAAAAGTTTGAGAATTCAAAGCCACACAACTAGAGATTATTACACAGCTAATACTATGAGTGTAATGATTCATGAAGGGAATGATTACTACAACAAGGCTTTCCAAGGACAGAAATACCAGCTTCATACATATACTGAATAACCCCCTTCATCTCCCCAGTATCAAACAACCTGACCAAAACGTTGCAGCCTTCAGGAGATACTGTGCTAACTAAAGGAGTCTTCAGCACTTTAAGGTCTGGGAACAAAAACCAAAATGCCAGAATGGCACAAGCAGCAAACACGTAAAACTTTATTCAGGGATAATGATCTGACATGTTGACATCCTAAGTAAAAATATATTTCTTATCCAAGCAGAACTATGCTAAGTAAAATAAAATTCAAATTCACATTGTAAAGGACCCTGTAGCACCACTGCTGCTAATGCTGCTACTTATCCAGTTCAATCATAATGATAAATAAATTGAAATATAATAATAAAGTATATATATTCTGAGAATTTGGTACAAGCTAGGATCTCGGTTTATAATATAGAGAAATCGCTTCTCATTTATGTTTAAAAGTGATACACTAAAAGTCTTATAAATTAATACGAAGCCCCTTCTCATTTATGTTAAAAAGTGATATACTAAAAGTCTATACATATGATATTTTCAAGAACTGGTAAGCAGTTGGTGTGGCTTCACAAAAGAGAAGGGTACTACTCATTTGTTATGATGGTAAAGGCTGTGCTTTAGTCTGACTAGCTTTACAATTGTCTGTCTAACAACTCAGCATGGTTAAAGTTCTTCCTTTTTTTTATGTTGAAGGCTTCAGTCATGGACAAAAGTCCACATCAAGGCCAGGCCTTACTTGAAATAGAGAATTATAAAGCAAAAAAATAAAGACGGGAAAGTATTAACACATTTTTGAGGACGTGAAAGATTTGTCTTGAAATGTGTCAGGTCATAGTTATTGGGAAAGACAGGAGAAGGTATAGAGTTCCGAAGCTTCAAAGCATTAGGAAAGAAGCAGTTGTCAAAAAGGTCCATCCCTGAGTTGCCGATGACCACACAATAATCATGTGAAGCAGCAGCTCGCCGAGTATTTCTTGGTCTAGCTAGTGGTGGGGGCACATAAGCAGCCAGCTCTCAGAAACAAAAACCAAATTAATACTAATAGAGAGGGAAAGTGAACCAACATTGCGGCAAGAGGGTCAATTTTGGAAGTTAGCCTGGAAAGTTGATACGTCGGACCGCTTTCGACTCATCTCTTTCAAGTAAGGATACAGAGCTAGAACCACCACAAATGTGAAAGCAGTACTCCATACAAGGACGAATCAATCCCTTGTATAAATGGAGCAACCTCTCTGAAGTTTCGACATCTAAAAAGGATACCTAGTTTCTTAGAAGCAGACTTAGCTATTCCTGTAATGTGGGGTTGTGAGGAGTTTTCGATAGAGAGATGGATAGAAACAGGGTCTTGGAGGCATTAAACTTTACAAGATTCTGCGTACCCCATTGAGATATCCAGACCAAGCCTGAGTTTATTTACGAGGCTGTCAAGACGAGATGTAGATCTAGTTAGGGAAGAGGATGCAGAATTGAAGTATGTGGATGAATGCAGTGTGGAGTCGTCAACGTATGAATGCATTGGATTATTTGTGGAGGAGAAGAAATGTCGTTGAAAAAAGGAGAGAAAGTGTAGGGGACAGGACAGAACCTTGAGGGAAATCGCTGTTGATGGAGAAAAGGGGAAGTCTGAGCCATCAACAACCACAGAGATAGATCGGTCGGAGAGGGAGTTGGAAACGGAGCAAAGTGAGGGAGGGAAGCCAAAAGACGGACGGGAACCTAGAGATGACCCGATCCCATACTCTGTCAAAGGCCTTAAATATGTCAAGGGCAACTACATAATGACTCCCCAAAACCTTTTAGGGATGATGACCAGACATTAGTAAGGTAGGAAGGAATATCACCAATGGATCTCGCCTTACTGGTGATCAGAGAGATGATTGTGATTTTCGAGGTGTTTAATAGTATGAGAGTAGAGGAAGGATTCAAAGACTTTGGAAATGGTGAATGTCAAAGCAATAGGACGATATTCATAGGGGTTAGAACGGTCACCCATCTTTGGGATGGGATGTATCAACGCATGCTTCCAAAGAAAAGGAAAAGTTTTGGTTCTCAAACAGAAACGGAACAGACGAGCAAACATAGGTGCAGGTTCAGAGGCACACTCTTTCAGAACAGGGGAATGGATACCATCAGGATCATAAGCCTTGCTTGTATCCAAAGAAGCGCTTTTCGGACAGTCCGAAAGGAGATTACGAGAAGGGGCATAGGATTAGTAAAGACGAGCATCTGGGGGTGAAGGAATGTAAGTCATCAAAGGAGGGGTTCGAGGAGAAACGGGAAAAAGAGTTGCTTTGTCAACGGGAGAGACAGCTTTAGTACCGTCAGAGCGGAAAAGTGAAAGGTCCAGCGACAGAAGTTGTTAGAGATACCCTTAGCTAAAGACCAGAGAGACCTATCAGTGAATGACGAGGGGAGATTATCGCACTTCCTTTGAATAAAGGAACACTTCGCCTCACGGATAACGAGCTTGAAGCGATTGCGGGCGGTGATGATATCTCAATGGGAGCCAGAGGATGGAGAGTTATTCCAAACCCGATATGCCTGATCCCTTGCCTAAATGGTCTCAGAACAGGAATGGTTGAACCATGGATTGGATGAATAGGTCATCCTGCAGGAGGAGGGGATACATGCTTTCATTCCCGCAAGGATAACCTATGCTGATGCGTTTGGCAGAGACAGAAGCATCACTACATAAAAGACAGTAATTAACACAAGGAAAGTCAGAAAAGAAGTCACGTAAGTTATTCCAATCAGCTTTGTTCATGTATTAACGCTTAGAAGGATCTGCTGGAGGGGAAGGTGCCGTTAGAATAGATACATTTATGAGAATGTGATCAGATGAACCAAAGTGGGCGAGATTGCTTATTTACAGGGCGATGGACTTGAGTTGAAAAACAAGTCTAGAATGTTAGGAGAGTGATCACAGCGGTCAGGAATGTAGGTAGGGTGGGAGATAATTTGCTCTAAATCATTGAGCATGGAGAACGTGAGGGCTTCGATCCATCAACTGTCCGTATGGGAGGAATTCAACCATTCCCTACGGTGAGCGTTGAAATCCCCGAGGCAGAGGATCT
>JAUTXX010505859.1:0-12227 GCA_032273605.1 Panulirus laevicauda | reverse complement strand
AGAGAGAGAGAGAGAGAGAGAGAGAGAGAGAGAGAGAGAGAGAGAGAGAGAGAGAGAGAGAGAGAGAGATTAACAAGGTGGCTTCGGTTAGGGCTTTAGTTACCCATGCCATGTCAGCTTTGGAAAAAAAAAAAGCAGCAAACTCTAGTTTCAGCCTGTTATATGCTGTGCACGTTTTTAAACATCTCCATGTTCATGTACTAGAGGCAGTCTAGATTTTGGCTAGTTAAATCATTTACCTTCTCAACAATCCTCCTGATATGATGTTCTAGGAATAAGCCTGGAACTACATCAACACCCAAGTCCCTTTCACATGGTGACTCTGCTGTTTCCTGCAAGATGATAGTCATAATCAGGCCTCCTTTCAATTTCTCCCTTCTTCATCACCTTATATATAGCTGCGCTGAATCTCATCTGCCACGTATCTGACCTCAGCCTGTTTACATCACTCTGAAGATTTCCACAATCCTGAAGTTCCTAACTCCTCTAATTATTAGCATCATTAATAAACATATTCAAGTATAACTCTAGCCCTTATGGCAAGTTGTTTACACAGACCTGGAATATAAGTGACCCTAATACCAGGCCTAGTGGGACCCCACTGCTTACTCTTACCCAAACTGAGAATACACCCCTCACTTAGATGATTTTTGATCCACTGATGTAGTTCCTTTCTTATGCCTGCCCGTAGCATCCTTTTTATAATTAACCTGTTGTAGGGGTCAATGTCAAAGCTTTTTGGCAGTCCTTGTAAACTTGATTCAACTGGAAGTCAAGGTCTATTATGCATGACAACTTTCCTCTGAAACTTCACTCTCTCTCTTAAGTACCACCTCCTCTGCAAGTACTCATTTACTTATTTCCTGATTACCTTCTTCAGTGTTCTACAAACTGTGCTTATCTAAGGCACTGGCAAACAGCTTACTGAAACGTCCCTGTCTCCACTCTTAAAAGTACATGTGATGTCTGCACTCTTCAACTCTTCTGAACTATTTCCTCTTCATGATTTTTTAAACATCTCAAGTGGTCTGTGAAATGTTTCTATCCTAAATATGCCTTAAAAGGATCAAGATTCTTAATAGCCTTCTTTTGTCTAACTCAGTAATCTTTACATTTTCCATGGCCACTCCCCTATCCCATTTCTCCAGTGATGGGGAACTGTCCTCAACTGTAAAGAAATTCTGGAATTTCACATCTAACTCTTCATACATCTTCTCTATGTCTATGATATTTTCCTCTGAGTCCTTCACTTTGATTTTCATTCTTTGACTAATACTCTGCTCCTAATAAGTCTAAGGAAGTGCTCTCGATTTTCCCCTGCCTTTCCAACAATGTTTCTACATTTTCTATTCCTCACTCCTTATTCTACCATACTCATCTCTTGCTCAATTACATTTCTCGAAAGCTGCATGGCCGCTGTGCTGTCACTATCTTCCCCAAAATACATCTCTATTTCCTTTAACATTCAAACATCATGTGAACCATAACTCACTATTCATTGATAAGTTCTGTTTTCTGCTTCCCACCATTAATCAATCAGTGGATTCCTCACTATAAATCTTACTTAGCCAACTGTAAAACATTCCACACTCTGACACTGCGATTCCCTTTTATAGTCTATTCCATTAAAGAATTTGTTTAGTTCTGTATAGTAAATATACTGTACCTCATGCACAGGTTTGGTTCATGTAAGATTTCACTAATTCAAACCTTGTGCGATCACTCTTCCCAAATGGGACATTATACAGTGATTTCAATTTCTAGGCTACTGAATTTAAATGAGATCAAGTGTTGATGGTGAATCAGCTCCTATGGCTCTAATGTGCCATATGAAAAGATGGAACAAAAAGCTTTCTTTCAAAGATTATGAGAATCAGTGCTTCTGCGAAGCTCTTTCCTAGTTTCCAGGTTTTCCACCATCTTATAGCTAATATACCCATGAATCTCACTTTTAAGCCTCTAAGAGGGTCTTGCCCAGCTACTTCCAGAACCATCCTCATTGTATCTTCATTATTTCCATTAAGAATTCCATATGTTTATTTTCTCTCTGTAGATAGATGTAGAGTATGTATGTCTTTCTGATGAAACATTTTCAAACAGTATTCACTGAAGCATTGTTATTTCTTACCAGTGGAGCCAAGCTTTCCCTCCCTTATCCCTTCTTTCCTTCCTTTCTATTGTGTATTCCTGCAGGGAGGATCAAGTCTGTTTCCATTTCTACAGTTATTTGGACTTCTAAAGTTCCTAAGACAACAGGAATAATTAACCCCATACAGCTTCAAAACTGTTAAGTTATTTTCCAATAGTCCATCCATTTGTGTGCAATTATCTATTTGGACAGTAAGGGGAGTTTTCCATTCATGGGACCCCATCTTTTTAATATTCTCGACTATCATACAAATGTTTAAATTTCTACATGTTGTCTGCATTTATCATGTCTTCATTCATCTTCTTCCATTCAACCATGACACTTCTATTATAAAAGTACTTTTTCACACCTTTATTAACAAGTTCTGTGTTTAATTTCACATTCTGTCCTCTGGTTATTCAATCTCCTCACTCTTTTCTCTTCCAAGGAAGGCAAATCTCTCTGGCCTTTCCCATTAATTCAGCTCTTTTTAATTTTGGTGTCATCTTTGCTACACTCTTCTGGACCTTCTCTATTAGCTCTGTGCCTCTAAAAGGGGCAGTGACCAAATTTGAGAGCCATATTCTAATTTTGAACCTATGTAAGATGTGAAAAGATTGCTATTCATTTTCTTATCCAGGAATGTGAATGCAATTCTAATGTCTGCTAACAGGCAGTTGGTCATCTTAATTATTCTCCTAAGGTGGGACTCTGGCGACAACTTACGGATTGGCGTTGATGCCCAAGTCTATCTCATGCACAGATATCTGCAACTTATCTCATGCTATCAAGGCCTTCTTTTCCTGTGACCTATCTTAACTATTTCACATCTACTCAGATGGAAGCTCATCAGCCATGTATAATATTAACTTTGGAATCTGTCAATGTTCCCTTGTAACTTGATGCAGTCATCCATGCTTTTCATTTCTCCTTATGGCATTTGCATCATCTGCAAACATATGCAGGTAAGTTATTAACATTGATCTAGATAAGTAATTGTTCCAAAACAGAATGCAGAGGCAATCAGCTGGTGACCTTGACCCATTCTGAGAAGGCTCCTTTGTTTCCTTCTACAATAATCTGTCTGCTTAAGATTTTCCCCTTATTCCTGACTGGTGATCGAACTTCTAAATCAGCCTCCCATGCAGTACAGTGTCAAATGTTTTCTGGCATTCCAGATATAAATAATCAACCTAGCATTCTGTTTTGCCTAAAGCAGAGCTCACCCTCTTGTAGAAATCTAAGAGGTTTATTACTCATGGTCTCTTCTTCCTAATACTGTGCTGTTCCTAACATAAGTAACTTTTCTTCTAATACAGAGTCATCCATATGCCTTCCGATTATGTTTTCTACAACCTAACAGACCACACAAGAAAGAAAGCCTGGTCTGTAGTTCAGTGCCTGTTCCTGTCCTGCTTTCTGATATATAGGCATGATATTTGAGACATCTTGAATAGCATTTCAATGATAATTTTGTATCTAAATACATCTTCAGCACACATGGTGAAATTTAATCTGAACCATTAGCAATGTATGGGTCAAGACCTTTGAGTATTCTGTGAATGTCTTTCTTAAACCTCATCCACATTCCATGTCTGGTGTTGGTGCCATGGTGTCTTCCACTGTGAGAACAACTGAATTTGTTATTTAGTTCCTCACATACCCTTACACCATCCTCTATATTTCTTCCTTCTATTTCACTTAGCATGATTACATGCTTTTCAACTGATAATAAACTCCGAACAAAATCATGGAACACTTCTTGATTTTCTCCCACACTGTCCACAACATCCATTTCAAAGTTTCTCTGTTCCTCCATTCTTATGCTATTGTACATGCTGCTTGCACTCTTATACCCTGCAAATGATCAGTGGCTGGAGTGAATATCTACATCTTTAGTTTTAGATATCTTTAATTAAAGCATTCTTCCCTCCCTCTTTACATTCCCTCTTGTTACCCTATTCCTATATCTTTCAAAGAACTGTTCATTCTCTAAGACATCAATCTGGTTGAAAAACTTGAGAGGATGTGATCAGGTTACTCTTCATTTTTCTCTCTTCCACTGAGGGCAAATTCAAGGATTGTAGCCTTTCCCTTTTACTTAGCTCTCTTAATTCAGGTACAATTTTTGGTGCCTTCATCTGGACCTTCTCTGATAGCTCTTTTAATTCCCAAATGTGGCCACCATACATGAAAGAAGCACAACAAACTATCAGAAAAGGCAACAAAAATACTTCCTGCAAATTTTTTCCTCTACTCTCAGATAACCTCATCCCAACAAATATACCAAAGACAAAATATATACACACTGAAATAACCCAAAAAGCACAAAAGAACCAACCTCCCAACTCAGTCTTAAACTCCAATCCACCACCACCAGACATGCATCCATCGGAAACCACAATCCCCAAACAAACTTGAGTCACACTCTGCCATTTACTCTCTGGATATCATATATCACTACAATAGATCTAACATCATTTCAACATATTCCAAGAACCTTCATGCCTATGATGCAACTACCATAAACAAGACACTGCATTTTCTACTCAATTGTCCTGCACTCTCTGAAAAAAAAAACTGCACACACATCACAACACTTTATGACCTGTGATCCCAGTTAATGGACAAAGCCAGCTTCCTGAGTGCTGCAGGAGCCTCATAAGGATAGATGGGGCTCCTGAGGCAGGAAGTATACATACATGCATATGATGCTGTTTCCTGTGGGGCAGGGTGATGCCAGGAATGGATGAAGGCAAGTGAGCATGAATATGTACAATGTGGCTATATGTATATGGCTGTATATGTGCATGCATATGTATAATTATGGACATATATTTATACATGTGTGAATATGAGTGGATGGGCCTTTCTTCATCTGTTTCCTGGCACTACCTCACTGATGTGGGAAATGGTGATCAAGTATGATAAATAAATAAATATATATGTATGTGTGTGTGTGTGTGTGTGTGTGTGTATGCACATATGTGTGTAAGCAGGCAGAATATATTGTTTAATACACTGTTTGTTAAAGACCAACACATATTTAATACTCACTAGCTTTCGGTTGGCATTTTAAAGTTTCCTCACCTCACATTTTGCTCCATCAGATAAAGTGTTAATTAAATGCCCTATATGAATTTTCAATTCATTCTTGAAACACATATGTTTCAGGCACACGAACACTGCCCATCTTCACTCAAATTCATATAAAAATATATCACAATATAAAGAACAAAACAGGATAAATAACTATTTCTTCGGAGTTCGAGCACGGTATTGTGGTTGCTCAAGGACAAATTAATTGGGCTAGCGTTGGGGGTTTGCCTGAAGTCTCTACACCTGCGAAAACCCAATGAAGGTAGAGAGTAAGGTCATTTGGGATATAGTACAGAATAATTGTATTGTCCTAGCTTGTCCTGTACTTTGATGATTTATAAAGGGATATATTCCCTCAAGTACATGGCTTCTGTTATCAACAGTCTTGTAGGGTTGTGGTAATGTTTCAGTAATAAATGTGTTTTCAGCAAGATGTTGACGAGTGAGATCTATGTTATGTTGCTGTTGCATATGTAGTTTAGGGCCTTTATTTTTGTTTTTAAGGTGAAGTGTCAAGCGTTGACTAAGTGATGTATTAATTATACTATGTAGTTCACACTGTTTAGTTTACAACCTTCAACTGGGCAGGAGTACTTGTAAACTACATTGGTTGACTGCAGTAGGTTATTGTTCTGTATGAGATGGTTTCTCTTAATGCAGTCACTATAATGTTGCTGAGATGATCTTCAGGGATGTTACAGGTAATGTTCCTATCTATTATCTCCTTCAGGATATGTTAATTGGTCCAGTTGGCAGGAGACATCTGATTTTTGTAAAAAAAAAAAAAAAAAAAAAGAACAATTCCAGGTTATTATTGGCTTTGATTAACTAATCAAGTTTGGAGCAACACACTTCTCTCTCTATCAAAGTACAGGACAAGCTAGGATTCTACAGTTATTCTCCATTTTACCCCAAATGATCCCACTCCCCACTTGCATCAGACTTTCTCAAGTATAGAGACTTCAGGCAAACCTCCCAGCGACTGACCTAACTAGTTTGACCCCCCACCAATCACACTACCATACATAAACTCCAAGGAAACACAGTCCACCAACCAACATATTACCTACATCACTGCTCTCATTTGTAACATTTCAAGATGTGATTCATTCCTGTTTTGTTTTTTATATAGTGTTGTATCATTTATAATCAATTTGACTGAAGATGGGCGCTGTTCATGTGCCTGACACATCTCATGTATTTCAAGAATAAAGTGAAAATAAATACAGGACATTTAATTCACTTTATGGGATGAAGCAAAATGTGGTGAGAAATATTGAAAAAAAATAACAGAAAGCTGGTGAGTGTTATTTATGCATTTTTCCTTAACAGTTTCCTAAAGAAAATATTCTGCCTGCTTACACACACACACACAAGGAAACACACTAGGAATGGCCCAAACCACTCACATAACAAGTATTGAAATTTATTATAGATAACAGAGAAAAAAAATCCGAAGGGTATATCAAAACAAAGTATTACTAAATAATACATTCTAATGAACACGAACTTGTCCAAAGCAGATGTGCTTATTTAGTATGTCTGATTTTTTTTTCCAGTTTTTTTTTCAGTATTGTTTCTATAATCAAACATCATTTTCAGTTATGTTCAATATTGTCTTAGTCTTTTAACGTGTCTTTACACATTTTATATACCATATTGATATATCCAATTTGATTTTGTTCGCTTTTGTTTTGTAACTGGTTTGCTTTAAGGCTGGTGAAGAATGTCTTATAGTGCAATAGAAGTACAAGGAGAGGTAGACCATGAAAGATATGGATAGACATGGTGAAAAATATGATAAGAGTAAAGGATATTTGGGATAAAGATATTTGGGGAGTAATTGGGGATTGAATGCATTAGAAGCATAATGTGTATTAAAATGGAATAAATGGGGACCATGGTATGTAAAGTGTAAGTAGTAAGACTTTTTATAAGTAAAGAAGTACACATTTCACGTGAACAAATCGACATGATAATGTAGAAAAATATTGGGAAGGGGGAATGATATTGCAGAGGCTGTTTGTACCTGATCCACCCCATTTAATTGGGTTTGACAGTGATAGATAGATATTTGTACTTAGTGTGATATTCCTTATCAAAGTTCTGCCACATCTAGGTCGAGAGAAAAAAAATAGGGTTTTTATGGCAATACAAGCAAATGTAGTTGATATTTATGCAGTTAATAGCAAACTAAAGTGGAGTAGATATAAAGTTGCCCTCTGAAGCACCGATCAAATTTGAGATTCATATTTGTGTATGCTGTCAGGTACGTTATAATTTGTTCATTAACTGTAATATTGCTTCAAACTGAAGATCTTCATTAATTATTTATTGCCTCTGTTGCTGAAACTGATATTAGAATGTATGTGCCAAATAAAGAATATTATTATGGAAGCATATGCAGGATATGTTGGAGAGAGTTCATATTTTTTAGTAGATGTATGAAATCCATCATATTTTTGTAGTTCAGATAATCTTGTAGATTGAAACTTTATTGATATGTGTCCTTTTATTAAAGCTTCAGACTTCTATATATAAGTACTGTGTATATGTAAAGTTGAATGATATTTTATCAGGTAGTTATTTTCCACAAATGAGTGTCCTCACCTGTCAGCTGGATTAAAGTAGGGAGATGTCCTGGAAAATCTATTGTATCAGATTTTTCAGACTTAGCAACAGGGAAGTAATTGATCTTTTATCCCACTTTGGGAGATGAGAAGCACACTCTCAGTTGTTGATTGTTTCATGTATAATGTACTGCTTCCAGCACTGAAAGCATGTCATTGAAACCAAAATTTACCCTAAACACTACAGATTGTAGAATTAAGTATAATATTTGAACTACTCAGACCAAAATTTTAAGAATTTAAGTAGTCTTGCATCAATTACATTTTCTAGTTAATGGGGATCTACACTAAACCATGCATTTTAAACCTTGTATTGGTGAGTGTGAACATGGAAATACAGTACTTAATGAACAAAACTGAGCAGATTACCTAATGACTTAACAGTTTTGCCCAAACAGTTGAAAGAGGAAAGTGTGTCTGCTGTGAGGAAGAGAAAATGGATTAGTATTTTAGCCTGTCATATAACTGCATTTGTTCCATTATTGCCCTCATCTGCACTGTGTAGACATAGTCCAAATATAAGTGTTAAGTAACAAGAATTATTTAAATACATTTAAAATTTTCCTGTCAGTATATGAAAATATTATAAATTTACACAATGAAAAATGAACAGGAAACTATTTAAAAGATATTAAGCTCTTGTTATGTCATTGCTTTTGACATTTAAACTTTTATGTACATAGACATGTAATAGCCTCATCATCTAGTGTAAAAGCATTGTTATATTGATTAGATCATTGCATTAGAAGAAAATGACTTCTTTTACTTGTGTATATTATCAAGACAACATTCCTATTAGAATAGGATTGCCCTTTTAAAGTGCTTTCAGAATATATCTTAACCACAAAGAAAAAATTATGAAAATTTTCAAACAAAATATGCAGGAAAGGACTTTGGACTGTCTTTGCATATAAAGACAGAATAGAATTTCATTAGCAGTGAAGGGTTTTAGATAATTAACAGTACTTTGAACATGTTCATGAAGATACTGGGTAACAGTTAATACTTACATAAGATACAAGGTATCATTTTTATGTGGTTGTTCACTTGTGCATGTTGTAATTGCAAATAATCAAGACTATCTCATCAAAATATAGACATGATTTTGTATAATCTGATGATGTGATTTTTAAGGGAGGTTAGAGATTGAGAAGTAGGTTTTAAGTGTGTAATGTGACTGACATTTTTTAATTGGATGGGAAAGTTTGATCATTTGTTTGATAGTTACAAGTACAGTGATACTAACTGAAACATTGTTGAACAGACAGTGTATAGTGTAAAGATGGTAATTTTTTTTTGTGTATCTTCACTAGCATACTTCTGAGAATGTAGATAGGTATTGTAATTTGTTGTAATCAATAGAGAAATAGTGTAAGAGAATCTCCATGTTTGACAAGGCCTGCTAGTGTACATTATTACACTTTTAAACTTCAGAAAAATAATTGAAATTTGATACAATGTTGTAAATTGGTTGCTGGAACTGGAAATTTTGACAACTGTAATAAAAAGTTTATGGCATTATCTTGAAAGGGTGTTGTTAAGGTACCAGAGGAATGTCACAGTGATCTTGGTGTTTGACAACCATGTTGAAGATAGTTTATGAAGTGAACAGTGGTAGTTGTAAGGGAAAGTAAATTTATGACTGTGTGCAGGATGTATGTTTATAAAGAAGATGAAAGTGAATGTATGGAAAAGATTCAGATATATATTGAGGACTAATTCTTTGTGTCCTCATTTTATTCCTTCCATGCTTTAAACAAAGGATATGGCATAGCATTTATTTCTATAAATGATAAATTATTCCTATCAGTAGGGAATGAAAAATATATGAGTGGAAAGAAGTAATGCAGAGATTTGTAAAGTACACATATATTTCTCGTTAGCTGATGATTTTCAGTTGAAGTGTTTATTTTTCACCAGAGAGCTACAAAAATAATTTTTGGGATGAACAGCCATGGACCAGACTGTGAAAACAAGTTTTAACAAATGTAAAACTTTTAAATGTAGGAATGTTCATCAGTGCTTCAGTTTGTAAATACTTATCAATAGCTTGGTATATACACATTTACAAGCAAAAGCACTAGTTATTCTTGTCATGAGAGTTGTAAATCTAGTAGATTTTGAAGACATTGGCAACACTAGGTCCTTCATATTGTATTGCATGACATATTAACTTTCCAGTTTCCCATGTAATTGTTAGTATCCTGTAATGTGTTTCATCTACATAATAACATATTGAATATGGAAGTAGTTCTCATGTTACTAGCAAACCTTCAGTTGTTTGGGAGCAATGTCTCATTTATTGATTTGAGGCAATTCAAAATCATATGTAAATGTTTTGAAATTTGTCTTGAGATTAAGTTAGTAGTATTTTTCTTATCAACAGTGGCTCCAAGAAGCAACATGACTGGTTATTGTGATGGGTTGATGGAAACTATTAATTTGTAATGATATTACAAAGATGTGTTAGTCAGATGCAGTTTTCAGTGAGTTTGGCACTATCACCACTGTTACATGTTGGTTGGTTTGATCATGAATCAGAAATGGTACTTACATGCACTGTAAATGTGTTTTGATATCTTGGTGAAGACCTATTCATTGTAGGTTGATTAATATCTTGGCAAAAGTTCCTGATAATAAAATGTTTTGTACTGAGTGATGTGTATTTTCCCACTGCTGGAGGTGTATTACGTTACAGTGGACTTTAGGTTTATCAGCTTTTCTAAAGATGGCTGAGATTGCAGAATGAAAATTATTTGAGCCTAAATTAACCTCACATATAGTTATATTTCACTTTGATATTTACATTAAACTTATTCAGTTTACTTAGGATGTTTGTTCTTTATTAGCCATTATTTCTGACTTTTCACTTAAATTGATGAGAATCACATCACTAATATTTGGAAGGGCTTTAAAGTTTACGAGGGTGAATCATGGGCATTTAGATACTGCATTCACACTGCAGTATCTTACTCCATGTACTGAAAATACATCAGACCATTAAACTGAAGTTTTTTGATACTTGATTATTCTTTCCCGCAATAGTGAGGAAGTGCCAGGAACAGACGAAGAAAGGCCATATTCGCCCACATCCATTCTCTAGCTGTCATGTGCAGTGCACCGACACCACAAACCCCTATCCACAACCAGGCCCCACAGACCTTTTCCTGGTTTCCCCTGGCCATTCACATGCCACGGTTCACTCCATTAACAGCACCATGTATACCACATTCTTCCAGTTCACTGTATCCCATATACACCTTTCACCCTCTTGCATATTCAGGCCCTGATCACTCAGACTATTTTTCATTCCATCTTTCTATCTCCAGTTTGGTCTTCAACTTCTTGTCCCCCTCCAATTTTGACAAATGTGTTCTCTTTGTCAACCACTCCTCTCGTTGTATCCATATGTCCAAACCATTTCATCACACACTCTTCAGTTCTCTCTTCCAAACACTTTTTATTATGACACCTCTCTCTTACCTTTTAATACTTGATCAAACCACCTCACACCACATATCGTCCATCAGCATTTCATTTCCAACACATTCACCTTCCTCCACATATCCTCATCTATAGTCCATGCCTCGCATCCATACAACATTGCTGGGACTACTATACCTTCAATCATACCCAATTTTGCCCACCCAGATACTGACTTCTCTTTCCACACATTCCTCAATGCTCCCAGAACCTTCACTTGCTACCACCCAATGCCTCACTCCCATGGTTCCATTTGCTGTAATGACCACTCCCAGGCATCTAAAACACTTCACTTCCTCCAAATTTTCTCCAAACTCACCTTAACTAATGTGTCCCTCTGCCCTGTTAAACCCTATAACCATGCTTTTATTCACATTTACTCTCGGCTTCCTCCTTTCACATATTCTTCCAAACTCGGTCATCAACTTTTACAATTTCTCACTTGAATTTGCTACCAGTGCTCTGTCATAAACATACAACAATTGACTCGCTTCCTAACTAACTTCCCAGGTCTCCCCAAATGAGCACAAACCTGCCTCTTTCTGTAAGACTGGCATTTACCTCCACTCCAAACATAAACAGATCAAAACCATGGTGACATCATATACCATTGCTGCAGAACCTGGGACCACTCTCCTTTCTTTGTACTCCTGCTCCCATGCAAGTTTTACTTCTCTTGACAGAAACTCGTTACCTCTGGTAGCTCTCGCAACTCCTTCCACAAAGCTTTCCACCATCCTATGATAACTTTAGTCAAATCCATAAAAATTGCACACGAACTCTTCTCAAGTATTTTCCACCCAGATTCTTTAAAGCAAACACCAGATCCTCACATCGTGTATCACTCTTGAAGGCACATTATTATTTTTTTTTTTGCATGAGCTAGG
>JAUTXX010505826.1:0-12229 GCA_032273605.1 Panulirus laevicauda | reverse complement strand
ACTGCTGCTACTGGGGGAGGCTGGTATATACACCTGCAGCTACTGGGGTAGGATTGGTATATACAACTGCTGCTACTGGGGGAGGCTGGTATATACACCTGCAGCTACTGGGGTAGGATTGGTATATACAACTGCTGCTACTGGGGGAGGCTGGTATATACACCTGCAGCTACTGGGGTAGGATTGGTATATACAACTGCTGCTACTGGGGGAGGCTGGTATATACACCTGCAGCTACTGGGGTAGGATTGGTATATACAACTGCTGCTACTAGGGGAGGGTGGTATATACATCTGCTGCTACTGGGGAAGGCTGGTTTATACACCTACTGTTACTGGGGGAGGCTGGTATATACACCTGTTAATGTTACATCTGCTGCTGGGTGTTACTACTACTAGTTCCCTACAGCTATGTACTGTTGCTATAATGTGCTGCTGTCGGTATACATTGTTGCTATAGTACGCTGTGACTTCTAAACACCGTGATTGTATTCGTGTGTTACAGCTAAACACTGTTATTATAATCTGCTGTTACAGTTAAACACTTATCATTATACTCTGCTGTTACCACTAAAATCTGTCGTTGCACTCTGATGTTTCTGCTCTACACTGTTGCTATTCCATCCGCTGAGACGGCGATGCTGTTCTACATTAGTGTTACCACAGTGTCTTTACCACTGCTGCTGGATACTGCCTCCATCTCTCGCCGTTGCCACTGCTGTTCTTCATTGTTGTTGATGTTTGTTGCTTCATCTAAGTTGCGTCTCGCACTCATGTTTTCTTATGTTAGCTGAGACGGCACGAGCAGCTGAAGCCCTAATCAAGGCTATGTCATTAACGCTAAATACATATACCTTAGCCTGAGCAAGGTACTCATTCTATCGACCAATCCTTAGGGGTGGATGAATAGGTGGGTTGACTGTGGCCCGACTGCCACAAACCAGGATTCGAACCTATGACGCATTTAACACTATACTAGGAAAGTTATGTATCATAGTTCCAGATTTAATGTTCGACTCGCTAAAAAAAATTCTTGACACTAATACAAGGTATCGTTCAAGCACTGGGTATTATCGAACAAACTGAAATAAACGCACATTATGGAAGATTAACGAAGCTGCTGAGAGTGATAGCGAGGTTTTTTGAACTCCGGGACGAAGGGCTATATTCGCCAGGTTAGGTCTGGAGGAACGCTATGGTCGTTCGCTATGGCTTGAGGTTCAAGCTAGCTGAGGTGTGTGCACGAGCTAGCAGAATGAAATAATTTCTTCCTAGATACTCTATTGCAAGACAGTCATAGACCAGAAGATAGACATGTTCTCAAATAAAACAATCAACAACCAAGAACGGCAATAGATGACAACCTGCAGAGTTTATAAGAATTATCACAGACTACGATATCAGATGAACTCGCGTTCCAAGACATATACAAGAGAAACGTCTCTTGTTATATGAAAAGATTCGTTAAATCTCCACAACAGTAAGATTCGCCAAGCCAGAGTAACCTAATCATGAAAAACAATCTTAACTCGGGACAATAAATCTCTCAGAAGGACCAATGTGATTTATGAATTCTAATACCCAGCTGAAGATTGTAAGCTTCAGAATAACAAGAATTATAATGGCACGACATGCACCCCCACTCGAGCAACGCTTCACCTCCCAATTACTAGAAAGAGCATCGAAGAACCACATGGATAATCTGGAATAATCTTCTAACACCCAACAAATCATGGTCGAAAATGGACTAGGATATTAAGACCATCCAACAGCTTCGAAGAACTACCAAGTACCTGAAGCTATTTACCATAGGGAGAAGAACTTGATCTTCAATATTCAAGACATCAGAAGGCAGAGGAAATCAGAGATATACACTCAATAACCATCTACGCCTAATAATGCGAAAACCTTTCAAAATGCGTCCACAGAGATAACCTAACCCACACACGTCTCACCAGACCTGATTGCAGCGCTGGAGCCAACAATCCAACATCTTTCCTCCAACCCGACTTGGCTAAGGCCTTTTCAATCTGAAGTTACGAAAGGCTTCGTTATCATCGTGTTAGTCATGTTCTTTTGAAAATGTAGACTTAAGAGTATCAATTCGGCAGGAAACGGCGATCGAGTATGAAAGGAAGAGAAAAAAAATTGAGTGGAAATAGAAATCGTTATCTCGGAGGGCAAAAATGGTTTGTCATAGCAGTGCAGTGGAATATACTAGGAGGAGAGGTGGACTATGGTGGGTGCAGATCAAAGTTAAGAGCATTCCGGATGAAGATATTTAAAGGTATGTATGTATACTACAAAAGAAAATCTATTGAGTGTAAAAAGGGGAAAAGAAATTATCTCTTACTAATAGGCAGTTCCGCTGTCTGATACGACTCCCTAACAGTTCTGAAATTATTATGGATAGATTCTTCATATTCTTTTAGTTCATAAGCTCGAGTATCATCATCTTGATATGAGACCAAGATTAACACCAGTCATCTGTTTGTTTACCAGTGATGGATGGATTTGATCATCATATTTCCTTTTTCCTTTTCTTTATGTTTCCTTTTTTTTGTAATCTACGACCTCACCTGTTTGTCTTACAGTTGTAGCATCTTTGAGTTTCATGATCGGTTTTATACTATATTTATCTTTCAAGTAGTGCTGTTCTATGGATCTTGTCTGATAATCATTATTCCACTTCTCATTGTCTGACATGTTTTAAAATGTGAGTTTTAAGATGATGATGATGATTAAGCCTTAGCCTCATCTATTTTTTCTTTCCTCCGGCAGGTATGTGCTATGTGCGTAGTGATGTCTTGATGAGTCCCGGGCACTGGTAATGCCTGCACAGATCTTCTGTATTTCTGGCGTAGCGCAATACCATTCCAAGATCTTAGATGTACAGTTTCTTGCGCAGTGCCACTAAGTACTTCACAGTGTTATCACCTGGATTGTGTTGATCGTAGCCAGTGGGCTTCGGGCACACACACTCAGTACCTAGGTCTTCTGGTCTACGCTGTTCGACCACATATACACACCTCCGAAGTACGTGCAGCTCCTGGTGAGGTATGTTGTTTGAATAGGTTGAATCCTTCTGTTTTTGACTTCGTAGAGTATTCTAAGGGTAATTACTTCAGTTATATGTTTATCGCTCCACAGACGCTTCAGCCAAGCCAACGTAGTAGATTAGGCTGAACAAATTTGTGTGAGTTTGACGTTCGAAATATTCAGAATCTTGAGCACGAATGTGTGATCTTTGAGGACAATTGTGTGAATTTTGGGTAAAACAGTTTAGCCTTTTAACCTCAGGGATCAAGTGAAAGGCCTTCTCATGGCACACAGGGGTCACACCGTCGCGCTCAAGGAGGTTGAACGCAGCTAGAAAAAAAGGAAGTTGGGGAGGATAGAAGGAATGTTATTGTAGTGATACGAAAAAAACGACATACACAAAGAAATCACACAGGGCCAAATACAGAACCCTAAAATGTTCAGGAGTTTTCAAACTAAGACAGATTAATCCAGTTAATATCCAAAGACAACTTCCCATGGTTCTTTTAACTTACGTAAAATCATTTCGTTAGCGTCGGACCAAACATCAAATAACCAAGCCTCGGGAGAGGACCAAGTTGCAGACAGATGTGATGCGGCTGAACTTTACTAAATTCCCTCTGAGTACAGCCAGGGACGTTCTTAGTCTTCCTCTAAGGAAGTCGACCAAAACAGAGGCACCGGCAGGTAGCCAGCCGGACCCCACGTTGAGCGGGATCCAGGGGGCCTCTGTGTGGTCCGAATTCGTGCGTTCCGCGTGTCGTTCAGGGCCAGCAGCCAGCCGACACCCCTCATCTTTACTCCTGAAATAAGATCAAGGATTGGAGGCTAATCCGAGGAAATGCGTTGCGGTATCGACCCTCCCTTCCTCCCTCCCCGCGCCAGACCTGGGGAGACTTGACAATGGTACCATCACGATAACCTTTACCCTCCTTACATGATAGAGACATTATCCTACTTTATGACAGGAAACTGTGATTACTGATAATATATATATTTCGTTTTTAATTATTCATTCGGTCCTGACGTATCCAGGTCAAGAAGGTGACTTATAATAACTAGGTCAGACCCACAAGAGTAAACTTGCGCTGCTTGGTAATCCGTAAATGAAATTCGGCGAGCAAACTGTGCATTCTTCTCTTAAAATATTGCCCAAGGCGGTGGAAGGAAGACGTCTCTTTAAGTCGACTCTAATTGGCTACGAAAACTGATTATCCTCAGTCCACTCATCATGGGCTATTTATGACGGGTAAACCTTGTCTGATTATAACGAAATTAGAACGGCAAGAATCTACTGGTATTTGTATTCCTCTGTCATGCTCATCTGTCATTCAGGTTGGCTCGCAAATGGTCACTTGCCTCGAATTAGGTTGAGGATGGGACAGAGATGGATGAGGTAGTGACAGCCGCTCAAATGGTGGTGGGTGAAGGTATGGGAGGGAGTGGAGGTTGAGTTTGCCAAGCGGCGGAGGGGGTCCAATGGAGTAATGACGAAAGGAAGGTGTGGCTTGACTCTCGGTCGTATAATATATACAGGCCTCAGTGTTTAAGCCACCGATAGGCATCCAGCCTATATGGCTCCCTTCTCTTTTACGTAGATATTATGTCTTAAATACGCTTCACCTTCTGAACAGTATCGAGTAAGGAATCTAATCTCGCATACATGCTCAGATCTCTCATGTCTTAGGAAACTAGAGCAGGAAACTATATCTCTGACCTCGTCAGTCATGGGGAGTTAGATCTCTGTGAATGACTGTGCTAATTCATGGACGCTGCAACAGCTGCAGGAGTTTGTTTTGAGGCAGTGCGTCTGCAATTGTAGTGTTTCGAACGGTCATCGCATACAAGAATATTCAAGAGGAAAGTTATTGCTACGAACACTCTTCAAAGTTCAGTTTCTGGTTCGGATGGCTGGAGTTCAGGCTTTGAATCTTTTCCTTAATCTATTGAAAAGTTTTACGGAGACGAGGATTTTGATTTACGTGGAGGTTCTCTGTGAGTGCAGCGATGAGGGGAAAAATATGGGAAAAGTATAGAGACAAATCAGAGGTGTAATAAATCTTCGTGCTCAACGCAGGTGCTATATTGCTCTGTCCATCAATTAATCTAAGACGCTTCTCCTAGTACATGATCATCCAAGAACGACGGAGGAACAGATGATTACGATTACATATTCTTTTTATTTCCGTTGATCCGCTAGTGGAGACTGGTGACCGCCTCGTGTGACTAGGCTACGCCGAGACACAGTATCAGAGGCGAACCTGTCCAAGACGTAAGGCCATCCACCATGTTATTTGAGAGTGCTGTGTTAGGCATGGACCTGCGTGTGTATGTTTTGATCCATGTCGTCAACAAAGCCAGCGTGCATGTGTGGAGTGTTGTGATCAAGCTTGGCCTACGATGTGACTTTTTGCGACTATTTTGGCCTGGCAGGATGTGTGGTGCTGCTTTCAGTTGGTGAGTGCTGTTACTTGTGTGTGCTACACGATGGTTGTGTGTGTGTGTGAGAGAGAGATTATAGCCAAGCCACTGTTACTGTTGTGTTGGTAGCGAAGATTGAGGTGTTCCACGGAGCAGGTCGGAGAAGGTGAGGGGGGGGAAGGCCCCGGACGGCTCCCTCCCTCCCTCCCTCTCCCTGCTCATGCTGGCTCAGTCATGACCTTGGTGAGTCGTGGGTCCCATACCCGATGCCCCAGTCTGCTGCTGGTGCACTGTGCACTCTGGTGGTGAGGGTCGGCTGGTGTTACTCGCATGACGCTGGGGTCTAGGTCATCATAGGGTGGCTATCTGTCAGTACCATTTGTCTGTCTGTCTCTGATCTTCGTCTTTTGCTGACTACTTCGGTTTTGATTTTCTACCGATCTCTCTCACACTTGCTGTCTGTCTGTCTGTCTGTCTCTGTCTCTCTTTCTCTCTCTCTCTCTCTCTCTCTCTCCACGCAACCTAGATCAGTCTGGGGAAAGACCAACACCTCCAGACAACGGATTGGCTCTCTTGAGCGCCACACGCATGAAGAAACGCCATCGGTGAGGCAGTTACTTCAGCGCGTCCAGGTATACAGCACAGCGATGTGGCGGCACACATATATTCACACACCATCACTACAAAACAAAGCAGACATCAACGTCTCATACATCATAAAGTCTGTATGACACAGAAGCCACAATTACATCAATGTATCATTTCGTTCGTCAGTTCCCTTGACCATGTTTTCAATTATTTTTCGGTAACACCGCGACTCGTGGTATAAATGGCTTTTTCAGTTTGCCCACTTTAATTCATCAGTGTGGCTTCTGAACACCTAGTATTGACGTAGCCTCGGTGTCATAAGGTGAGTAACAAACATATGATAGAATGGGTAGCCACTTACCATGGAGGAGGAGAAGCAAATGACGAGCTTACAGGAACACAGGTAGTGGTGAGGTGGGGACGTGGAACTGTAGTTACACAGGTAACTGTGTCACGAGTGTAACATATTTGTATTCACTACAGGTGTTCTCACTTACTACAGGTGTTCTCAATACATGTGGTCTCGCTTACTAGAGATGTTCTCAATACAGGTGTTCTCAATACTTGTGATCTAATTTACTACAGGTGTTCTAACTTACTACTACAGGTGTTCTCAATACGTGTTCTCGCTTACTAGAAGATTCTCGCTTACTAGAGCTGTTATCAATTGTTTGAGGTGTTCTCACTACAGGTGTTCTAACTTACTACAGGTCTTCTCAATACATGTGGTCTCGCTTATTACAGGTGTTCTAACTTACTTACTACAGGTGTTATCAACACATAATTTTTCGTTTACTACAGGTGTTCTAACTTACTGCAGGCGTTCTCAATATATATGTTCTCGCTAACTACAGGTGTTCTAACTTACTGCAGGCGTTCACAATATATATGTTCTCGCTAACTACAGGTGTTCTCGCTGTTTCCTCTGAGCGCCTATACTGTTATGAAAATCATTACTAGCAACGGTGTTTTTTCTCCTGGGAAAAGGTGTTACATTCTGTACCGCCGGTTCTAGTATGTAATAGGCGTTGCTTAATATCACAGTTGTTACTTAAATCAGGTGTTACTTGAAACACACGTTATCTCTTGGAGTTTTGATGATATTGCACAGGTATTGAGTAGAATCGCCTGTTATTTCGCTTGGTTGTTACTTGGTTGTTACTTTAGTTGTTACGCTGCTCAGTTGTACATTTGGTCATTTGTTGATTTGATCATTCATTCCTCTTCTTTAACTTGTTCCTTCGATTATTCATTTCTTTTCCAAGTTGATACCGTGCTTAATTGTTCCTTTGCTAAGTTGTTACATCGCTGAGTTGCTACTTATAGCAGGTTCTGTGTTACTGGTATCAGGTGTTTGTTGAGACAGTTCAGCTAAGACTAAGCAGAAAAATGCCATAAACAATACAGGATGTGGATAGATGGACATTGTAGGATAGACTTCAAGATATTGAATGATTATGGTCATGGAATCCATCCCAAAATATGTATCTATCCACATCCTCTAGTAGGGAAAGACTAACATAATTGAAACTTGTGTTTTTAGAAATGTAAGACATGTAAATCGGAATGAAGGAATGTACAAGATTGATGACGTTTTTGCGAAACGTATATGTGAATAGCCGCAAATGAAGCAGGCTTGGAATGGATGTAACAATGTGGTGAGGTCAAACGGTGACCTAGTGTGACCTCTCCCGTCCATCAAGGTGTTAAGTCAGGACACTCACCCCCAGATACTGTAGGTTCCGTCTTGCCTCTATATATATATAACCCAATCTTGATAATGTACAACCAGCTGCCCTTATGGTGTCTTGAGGAATAGACCCAATATTGGCGTCTCTGTCTTTCTGTTTCCTGTGAGCTTATTGGGATACCAATTCATACGTTTAGCATACAGTCTAAACATTCCTGAAATAAAAGTAAAATTATGAACGCTGCCTTAGACTCCCTACAGGGTTGAAGAAGTCGAAAACCCAATGTCCCATTCCAGTAAAATTGTGAACGCTGTCTTAGTCTCCCTACATGGTTGAAGAAGTCGAAAACCCAATGTTCCATTCCAGTAAGACCTGGATAGCCAAAGTTCCAGACCTCTGAGTCTTTCCCATTCCAGTAAGACCTGGATAGCCAATGTTCCAGACCTCTGAGTCTTGGGTAACTTATCTTCCAGTGAAGACCGTCCTGGAATGAGTCTTACGACCTCGATGACCTAGATCGTTAAGAAATATAATTATTGACAGAATGTAATTGATACACCCAAAGAGGACTTTTTACTCTCGATTGGAAAATATAATCGGAGTTATTGGAGCATATTTACTTCCTTCTGGAACCCAGTGGACCAACCACACACTAGCGAAGATAACCACTACCTCGCAAGATACATTCCAGTACGAGTGACTGATCCATGAGAATTATTAACCATAAAGGTAAACCACACACTAGCGAAGATAACCACTACCTCGCAAGATACATTCCACTACGAGTGACTGATCCATGAGAATTATTAACCATAAAGGTAATTAAGGAGTATAATCGAGCGTGTAAGATTATACCTATTTCTCCATTAAAGTATCCAAGGTAAATGAAGGAATTGAAATTGTACCGAAGGTAATTAGCATAAAAGAGGAAGCATAGGGAATTCTAACGTAGGTGATTTGGTTAATCCGTGTCGAAAGGAAGCAAACACGAATATAATCGACAACACAACAGTTTACATAATTCTACAGAAACGCAAAACAGACGAATAAAACTTGACACAACAACAACAACAAAAGGTAAACATAACAAACCAAACAAGAGCATAGTTAGCCCAACAGGGGTGTAACAATTATGTAATCAGAACCATAATTAAGGGGCATGATTAGGCTTACACAGCTCCGTATGTACGTAATCTCGAGGGAAAATAAATAAAAGAGTTAGAAAAATCCAGTAATCCTAAAGAAACTTAATTAGTCAGGCAGAAGGATAATTAACCTGTCAGGGACATGACTAATTGCAGGGGAATATAATGTCAAAAAAAGATATGAGTTTTTATTTTCCAGGTTTTATATTCTTATGACTGACTACGTTTAGTACGGGGTTTGGGTAATCCTGCAAAGGCATGATTATCATTAGATTAGCATAATAAACCATACGAGCAAATTATGTACCAGTGACATCATTACAGACTAAAGAACAAGCGAGTTTATAATGCATTGCGAGTTTTATCATTTAAGGAAATTATCAATTTACCAAAATATACAGGAAGAAGTTAAATGAGTCTTAGATTACTATAGCCAAATTCTCATAAGTATAGTTCGTGCACAATAAAGATATAAGTATGATTAATGCACGAACATATTTTCGAATATGGATGGATGGATGTTGTAAACCGTCCTGTTTTCAAGAGCATTAGAACGACACTGAGAAATATGCTATGAAAACATTATCATTAAATGATAGTTTCACCAACTATTGCTTCACCATCTTCTGTTTTTTGATGTTAGAGTAAGGTTGGGAAGTGTCGCTTCTTTCAAAAGTTGAATGGTTTCATGAACTGGAAATTTACAGTATAAAGAGTTGACATCAAAATTCACAAATCTTTGTGTTCTAAGGAAGCCCTAGATGAAAGGAAAAGGAGGATTCATTTTTTTAATGTCTAAATGAAAGAAAGAGAAGGATTCGTGGTATTCTAAATGGCTAAATGAAAGAAGAGAAGGATTAATGTTTTTTTAGATGGCTAAATGAAAGGAAGAGAAGGATTCATGGTTTTTAAGATGGTTAAATGAAAGGAAGGGAAGGATATATGGTTTTTTAAATAGCTTCGACACTTCAGATTTCTCCAAATATCCTTTATTTTTTTCTTTTAATCTTGACGGAACTGTTAATCTCTCTTAGTTTTTCACCTAAGGTGGTTTGTCTCGAAATTACCAACTAATTAGTTTTTATCACTTTGTTATTACTGTTACTCTTCATCTTTTCAAAGCATCTTGAGATCTCTCCATAATACTTGTTCTTGTTTCACTGGCAATGGTGGGGTTTGAAGAGCTAGTAGGGTATCCACTCAAGATGGCAGCACTGATTTCACTGTCAATATTAGACTTTATTGATGACACAAGTGACAGTACTGACATTTCATTCAGGAAGACTAGATATGACCACTGATAATGAAAAGTAAAATAATTCTTTGCTTTGTAAAGAAAACGTGTAAGAGCTAAGGAAATTTCGCCAAAACATGGGCATGAATGTTGCATTTCAATATACAAATTCGATCGGGAATATGTTGATCAGAAGCAAGATTAAAGATACACGAGTCACAGGTGTATAAATTCTAGCTTGTCAAGTATATTTTGGTGAAACATGAGATATAAACCAAAGGGTTTATGAGCATCGACGAAATTTAAGAGTTGGGGATGAAAAGGCAGCGTTTGTTTTTTTTTCATGTAAGGGATTTTAATCTTAAGCCTGATCTAATAAACTCCGTACAAAATTTCAATTTACGAGATGGGCAGATTTCCTATAACAAAACAAAATGTGTAGAAAAGGTTGTGAGTATGGTATAACCACAAAGGAAAACGAGTGAAGGGTCCACTAACCCATCTGGTTAAGGACTTAACCTTTTACGTTAGGTCACAGTGAGGTAACCTGACGAAGGTTACCTGTAGCCAGGAGCGAAGGGTATAATGACTCCCGTGGTGTATCGGTTAGCGTCCTTGACCGTGACGCATTCACGGTCCTCGATTACGTCATTGGCTAACATAAAGAAAAGTATACGTAGGTGAGTAAGAGATGGTCACTTGGCATTATTAGATTACATTTGGTTTGATAGGCGTGTAAAAGAGAGACCTTTGGATATGAATAGGCTGAAAGGGAGAGGTTTTCGAAAAAGAGGAAACAATATTTTGGAGAAGAGAGTGGTGAGAGTAAGTGAGCTTGGAAGAGAGACTTGTGTGAAGAAGATTAGAAAGGGCATTGAGTGGTGGGATACATGCATGTCGTGCTTCCTTGGCAAAAACCCTTCGCTGACTCCAGTAGCTTTCTTCCCATTCCAAATATCGTAACACCTTTCACAAAGTTTCTCCATCATCCCTATGATACGTTTTCTTAAGATCCATGAATAGAAATAGTTTTCTTTCAGTGATTTAATTTTCCTCTAATTCTTCCGTAGTCTAATGGTCCGAGCATGCCACAGCTCTGAAGCATAACTTTTCCATATAACTTGCCAGGTATGCTAAACATACATCTGTGTGACAATTCTTTGTGTATTCAGTAATAGAAGATTCACTGATATTTCTCGTGGTAAAGGAGTTACAGCTGATAACTGTATTAGCGTTACTCCAGTCAGTCAATACAATGGTCATAATTTCTAGCATGATTCAACAAAGCATTTGAGTCTTGTCCTGTTGTTATGCTATGTTTATGATGCTTAAGTCTAACATAAAAGTCCTTACCAGTCTGCCCAACATAAAATATATTAGTTATTACAAGGTATTCTGTAAACACAGCCAGCAGAATTTTCTGGTGAGTTTTTGATTAAGATTTTCTTTACGATATTGTTATTGCTGAAGGCTGCCTTTATATCAAAGGATTTAAACAACCTGGGAAGTAATGTAAGATTATCACTAAAAGGGAGAACTAAAAGGCTTCAACGGAAGGTTTGGGTTTAACTCTGTAAAATAATGTCTTTGCCAACTTAAGGGATTTATCAATGAAACATCTAGGAATCTTTAACTTGGTCGAATAGAATATTTCTTTTCAAACTCTTCATCAATAATTTCTTGACTGCATATACTTAATGTTCTAAGAACATCGACTGGAATGATCATGAGTTAAGTCTGTCATGCTGAGATGAATAAGATCAAACATAATTCAGTTATTAAATGCAACTCCTTTACCGCGAGAAATATCATAGAGTCTTCTATTATTGAATACACAGAACTGTCACATTAATTTTAGTGAAGGTCTATGCAAACTGGATAGCTTTGTCGTAGACAAAGTTTATAAACAATTCCCTTTCCTGTACACATAATGAAAATTTCATGCCAGGCCTTAACACCATCATCCGGTAACGCTTGTTTACCAATGGCGTCTTAGCCACGTCTCTTCCTTGTATAACAACTGACTGTTCTACGTCTTCTATCTCATTCTTGTATCTCCGCTGACGGTGTGATCATTACACGAAAGTGCACTTGGAAACTTATCGTGTTTCA
>JAUTXX010505815.1:0-12230 GCA_032273605.1 Panulirus laevicauda | reverse complement strand
CACTTCATAAAACCAGTAAATGCTACTGTACTCCTTAAACGATCCTACTGTGCTAATCTGGACCCTATCTCACAGATTTTAATATTCTTATGTTCTTGTTCTTTCACCTTATAGACCGCACTGTTTTACGAGATTCAGCCCTACTAATGCGAGGTGTAGAACGATAATACGTAACTGACGGACTGCAGACACGGCCTCTTCCGTAAAGTGATTTTCTACAATTAAGTGGTTTCTTTACAGACTAAAGACACTACACACTACTATGTTACACTCCCTGTATAGATATATATATACATCTACACCTCTAAAGCGTGTCATCCGGATTCTGGTTGCACAACCTGAGAACGGCTGCAGGCTGTCACATCCAACGTCACACTCTCATGTTGAGCGTGACGAACCCGACCCTATCTCCCCTTCATGACCCTGACATACTCCTTTATTATACACAGAGGTTCCCCTTTCCTCTTGTCACTCTTCGGTTATACCCTTTTACGTTATTCTGACTCATAACAGCAATATTCTTTTAGGGGATGATTTGTTCGATAAACGAAATTCACACGTTTGATTATATTTCGACTCGTGAATTCAGCATTTGGGTCATTATTAATCAATATGTCTATTCACAGCATTTATCTATTTTTTAGAAAAGATACCACATCTAAGAAACAATATTAGGACTGAAATTGGTGCCACCTTCATGCAAAAAGATATTACGTTAAACCTAAGGCTCAAGAATATTAACCCATGGTATCGTACGCCAACAAGCACCAACAACAGATGACCAGAATATTACGCTATACGTAGTTTTAAGAACCACTCACGCTGCACAATAACCTCCCATTACCAGATACTACTATGAGACACACGTTAGTAAATCTGCCACTTTATTCGGCTCAAGGTTGCCCGGTCTGGGCTCTTCAGTTGCTTTACCCTCCCCAATAGACGAATGGGTCCCACCCTCACTTTCTCTCCTTTTTTCCCATCTTCTTCCTCTGGACTTCCAAAAGTACCTTCTTTCCTACGATTTCTCCCGAGTACTGGCCCTACTTCAAGCCATATTTCTTTCGTAAGGATACCCTGAACTTCCCTAACAATACCGTTACCTCTCAGATCTCATCTCCCTTTAATCGTTACTACCTTCGCTCTACCCCTTCTTGGTGCAGCACTCACATCATCTGCTCCATAATCATCCATCTTTTTCTTTCGATGAATGATTAGGAGGGTAAAAAGAAGGGATCAGACATGTAAAGTGAAGGAACAAAATATATTTCTAGAGGGTAGAGGTATGTGGTGGGGGCTTACAGAAGTATGTGTTCGTGGTTTGCTTGATATTTTATTGCCTTATCTATCTATCTGTCTGTCTATCTATCTATCTATCTATCTATCTAGACTTGTTTACCATTTGCTACATCACCCAGTCCATTTCATTATTGCCCCTGAGTGTAAAAAAAAAAGTGGTTATGTTTAAAAAGAGTGCTATTGGATGTTACTATTTGCGGGGCGTCGTCTGCGTGGGAAAAAAAAGAAAATGATATTAATGCTCATTACCATTTCTCTCTCTGGAGGAAGGGGTATCTGCTGTGTCAAAATTACGGGTATGAATAAAGCTGGTTATACGACTCTACCGTGCGGGAAAATCTTAAGAGATGTGGCTGTGTTTATGGTTACTGCAGTTTATACAATGGTCCGGGTAACTGGGCCTCAATCGCTGAATTACAAATTATATAATGAGGAAAATGCTAACAAAGGAATGGGCAGCGCTGAATGAATTATTAAGCAATTTACATAGCAAGTGAGCTGTTCACAAACTTGTCCAGCACCGATGGCTGGATTATGTAACCTGGTATTATAAAACACGTGAGCTGAGTGCAACAAGCTGTCACGATACTTTTCAATACCTTCACATACCTTGTAATGTACCGTAGGAATAGTCTCTGAAAACAATTCAACAAGTCAAATACAATATATCATGTTGCTGGGTGCAAGACACTAACTTTGCTGGCAACGTTAATATATAGTTTGTTCATTATCAACAGAAAGGGGCAAACATGGGTACCTCTAGCAGTAAACTGAGGAGAAATGTAAGAAAAGCAGTAGATATTAGCACAGCCATGACCGCTACGCTGCTCTGATAGCAAACCGGTAGAAAGTAGCATAGCCATGACCAACTACCCTGCTCTAGCAGCAAACCGCTCGAAACTAGCCCAGATACGACCCAACTCCACTGATTGTTAAAAGAAGCTGCTCTGATGGCCAAGTGGAGAGCTAATACCGCCATAGAATTAAGTGCAAGTATACATGTGCAACGGGATGCACCACTTAAGTGTAGATCCCAATACGTTACACCATAGGAGACAAAGTACAGGACGAGTTTAGGTTTCAACACAAACCAATGACTGAAAGTGCGTTTATGGCTGATCTGTCATCTCATCCGTGCAACTGTCTGGAGCAATACAAAGCTAAATAACACTGAAAGCAGAGGAAAGACATCTTGACCACATCTGTTCTGCATCTATAGTACTCGGCAAATTTTTCACATACGTGTCACTAAGGTAATCTACCGAGTTTTTCACACAAGTGTATCTTACTGACCTGCACTGCATCGTGCGTTTTACAAGTGTGCAACTACACACATATTTTTGGCATTGGGTCTTCGGTGAGCCACAGAGTATCGAAGCGTCCATCACTGTCCCCTTTCCCACCCGATGTCTTGTGTCTGAAGATGAACGCGTTAAGCTTGGATCAACAGCCGCGTATTAGCTTGCTGGCGTGAAGATGAATTCGCCTAATGTGAAGAACTAATGCGTCTGCTGTAGATGGTGTCTGTGTATTTGTTTGGCAGTCGAGTTCAACTCGTAGAGCATCTTCTTGACCCATGTGAAGAGAGCTGTGTCACAAAACCTCTCAATATCTGCCAGGTTCTTCATGTTTAATCATCCTTTTCCAGTAGTCATGAGTTGCATAGGGTTGTTCAGGAAGACGCGCCAAGATCGTCTTCTTACCATGCCGAGCGACCTGGCTAGTGGAGTCATCGAGCCTGCGTGATGTGCGGACATATCTGCAGACGTCCCCACAGAGTTCCCTGAAACGTACTTGGCAAGATTTGCACCCCTCGTCTCAGCAGAGAAATCCAAACCTCAGTGGCTGACATGTGATGAAAATGGTTTATCAAGGGAACGACGGCAATTGTTCTGCACATGACAACCACTCATTCATACTCAGCCTGGACTGCACGTCTGGAGGGGATCTCCCACTCATCCTACAGTCTCTGCTTCTTTGTGCGTGGTATTGAAGGATTCCACAACCTCACCTCTCGATGCTTTCGCAGTGGATCGGTAAACCCCACTAGGCATGACCACGACCATTCTACCAGTCAACTGGAGTCTTGATTATTCAATCTGTTCAGGAGATAAGAAATCAACAAGATTTTATTTGTTCTTTATTGTGAGATCGACGAAAGCATTCCTTTTGTTGCGAGAGTGTCACAATCCCGTCGAATCGGTCCATGGTACAGCTATGCATGTTTTAGCTTTCATAAGCCATTGATCGCGTCTTGCTCATTGCGGGCCGTCACGGCATCTACTCGAGTGAACTTGAAAATGAAATGCCTGTGATCGCTTTTCACAATTATGTCTCTCAGGTCGCACAATGACCATTCCATCGATGATACAACACATCGTCAAGGTCTTCGGAAATATTTACCTGGGCCCGAGAGTGTGACCCTTCAAATACGTGAACCAGTGATGATTAATCAGTCACTCGAAGAACACCATCTACGTTGGAAAGTGAGAAAGGAACTTCCGTCAGCTTGTACTGTTGCACTTCTGCAAGTTCAATGGTTCTCCCAGCCCTCTACAGCCACAGCCAGTCGCTTAAACGTGTCTTTGTCCTCTTTCACACTCCTCTGCTTCTCATGTGATGCTGAATGACTGTTCGTATTTGTAAGGGTTTCCGGAAAGATCTTTTTAAGGCCGCAGGGGAGAAAGCATTGCCGAGATCCCGTAAATGGGTTGTAAGAGAATGGAAGCGTCATAGAGGTGCCTTGCTTATGATGCAGGAGGAAAGAGGAGTTCCCCGAGGTCGCGTGGTTACGCTAAAGGTGCTGTAGGAGGGAGGAGGCGCTGCCAATATCCCAAAGTTGTGCTGCAGTAGGGAGGCGGCACTGCCAAGGTTCCGTGTCTGAGCTACAGGAGAGAAGCGTCATCAGGGGAATGTTGTGATTGAACTGCAAGGGAAGGAGGCGTTGCTGGTCGTATGGTTGCACCGCAGGAGGACGGAGGCATTTGCAAGGTTCCATGATTATGGCGCAGGAGGAAGAAGGCGTTGCAGATGCCTCTTAACTATGCTGCAGAAGGTAGAATGTTTTGCCAAAGTCCGTGGTTGTATGCAAGAGCAAAAAAAAAGCGCTGCTGGAGTCCTACGTTTGTGCTGAAGGAGGGCTGAAGCCTTCCCGAGGTCCTATGGTTATAATGCATGAGGAAAGAGGCGCTGCAGCGGTGTCTCGCAGCTGTGCAGCAGAAGGATGGTGTTGCCGAAGTACCCTGTTTGTGTTGAAAGAGGAAGGCGTTCCCAAGGTCCTGTGATTGTGTTGCAGGAACAAGGATGCATTCAACTTCCATTCTAGCGACTTTCATCGATGCTACAGTTTCGAGACACATTCTTAAAAACATCTATTTGGTAAGCCACAATTTGATTTGGACCTCATCTGAGCTTACTCACCTTTAATAAATCTTATCTGACAACGCTCACTGATTAATAAGGAAGAATATTGAGATATACTTGAACATTTAATCACAAAGTAGTCAATGTATGTTTTCCAACTGCGTTATATATTAAAGTGAAAACTTAAAAAACTTTGATGAATTTTGAAAAAAGGTATCGGATGGTTATCATGGCGGCAGTACACAGCTTTTATAAACCCTACCAAAGCGCTGCTTGTGGCGCATTCACTCTCGGACGTGAATCAGGACAACTGTGTGAGCTAGAGAAGCTTTAGAGTGAGAAGATGCAGAGGTGTAAATTAAGGACGTGAACATTGTGGTTGGACGGGGCACTGCAGTCCTTCAAGCCAAGTCCTTCATTGGTAGGGCTTTGGGCCTATCAACTGCTGAGATCATTAAGGTCATCAACACCCTCTTCAAAGTGTAAAAGATAATTCAAAACCACATACACTCGCTGATACTATGGCTCATGGAGGTCGACGTCTCGCTTCTGCCATAACGGGAACCCTTCAGTGCTCAATGTCTGAGGCACATTAGAGCGACGTAGATGGAACTATTAGAACAATATTTGATCAATGAAGCAACGACAAGAGGAAATACTTATCTGTTTCCTTCATATGAATCTGTGATAATGCACTTATTAAAAGCTTTACTATCAATGTAAAACTTTAAGTTACATTTACCGTCAAGCAGTAATGATATATTTTCAAAGCTAAAGAAACTATCATTTTTAAATCTGCACTATTTCTAAGTACGTTGCTTGATAAAGTCACGGAAACTTTCAATATGCGTTCAGTAAAACACTGGTCAGTAATGGAAAAGAAATATCCGTGTAAAATAGTTTAACAATGCAGTCTAACTTCGCCCTACAATATTAATTCCATGAACAACGTGAGGAAGGCTTTAGATAGAGGAAAATGTTGTGTTAAATTAAGAGAAGAAAATGACCGTAACTAATACCATGAGTAAGGGCCTTTGCCTCCTGGATTCTCAATTTAATTAACCTCGCCATATCATCAGTTCAAACCTCAAAAATATCTTATGTCGCCCAATCAAGATTTATATTTTGCAGTCGAAGATGTATTAATAAATCCTCGTTATTAACGCAGTGCGCCTCTGATTATACGACACAGATTCAGTGTACAGGGATTAAGCACCTCATCTTTATATTATCAAGGTCAGTCCATACACCGACCAAGATGTAGCCGAACAGCTAACACGCATAAAGTCGCCCGTAAAACTGAAGAAATCGAGTACTTTCCCGATCGTGTTGGACTGTTTAATCAGGTTTAAAGTCTCCTGTTCTACAGCACTCAAGTCCCTCTGCGTGGAATTCGTCAATGCGTCCTTACCAGGGGAAGTGTCTTAAGTCTCTCTCCTTGGATCTATTACCTCAAAAGTGATGGGTTGATTTGTATTCGTATTAGCTTAGACAAGAGTAGCCTAGCCTAGTTCGCGTTGTCTGAGTGTGTGATGTCGCTCGGCTTCAAGGATACTTGTAAGCTAGCAGGAGGACAGCTGCAATTTTTATTTGAAACACCTCAATTTTTCCACGGTTTGCGAGCAAACGTGTGGTGATTTAAAACTTTTTCATACCATTCTAGCCATTTCTGTTTAATTAACATTTTCTTTTTTATGTTATCGAGTTTCTAAGTATGCTATAATTCCTCAATTAATTTTTCTTGTATATTTCTATCGAGAGTGTTTTGCTTTGACACACAACCAAAACTTCTGACCCAAGTGTTATGATACCGGTAATCACATTTCCTACGTACTCAAATTTTTTGAAAGGTGTTGAACGTGTCTACAACCCTGAACCTCGATCTAACTGGGTCGAACCGCTTCGGAAGGCTTCAAGGGAAACCATGAAGTACACTGGACTTAATAATAACTCCTTGACAGTGAAAATGTCGACAAGATATATGACTAACGTTTCCGAGAGTAAACTACTACCACTGAACAGTATTGCTTCACATCATCCCTGTGGTATAGTAAATTTTTATAACAGTGTCTAATAACAGAATCTTTATGATTATATGTATGAAATGCAGGAAAATACAGTTAAACAACGCTGCAACCAATGTGTTATATGATCATGCATTACTGAAGGATATCCACAAATAGATGAAACACGATTTCACTGTAGTCAAAGCTATGAATAAAGAAAACCTTGAATAATGGATAAGATTAAGGTCAAGTGAGTACACGTAATGCATTCAGGATGATTCACTGTACAGCTATGGTCCACTGCTGTCACGTCCAAGTGAAGCTACATTATAATCTATTATGTAACACGGCATTTGAACGTCAGCCAACATAAGAGCTTGGTAGGTTTGCAGCTGTCTGCACTTTCTCCCACTGTGGAAACGAGACTGATGGAAATTCAACGAAGTCCATGAGAAAGTACTGTAGAGCAGGGTAAAGCCCAGCTATTAATGGCATTAGTCCCTATCCATTTTCTACTCATCAAAAAACATTACAACTTTAGACCTACTCTCATCTAATATACATCAGCTTGAATAAAGAATCCTTTAATCCCGTCTTGGATTAACTGGGCCTACTTAGGTTTAGTTACCAATTATGACGTAAACCTTATGTACTGTTTAGCAATACAGCTTAACTTTACAGTCCCTCTCCTAACCTCCCTTACTCTGGTTAGAAAAAATGGGTAAAGATAGATTGGCTAGGCTTCACTCGGTATTCTCAAAACAACTTACTGGTTGAAACTGAGTGCATCCTTGTTTGCCTAAAGCATATCTTGTTATTCCTATCACAGATCTTCCCATTCATGTCTCGAAAAAAAAAACGACTTAATGAACCCATTATTTCCACTCGTCGTCCTTGCTAGCGTAAAGAAAAGGATGCTGATTATAAATTCTGAAAGGATGTCATTATGTCTTTCCCAAACAGGATTCTTTGCTGATAAACGACATGATTAGAACATTTGTTTCGTCTTGATACAACTGTACTGACAGTCGCTGTCTTGACAACAGCAAACAGTAATCTAATCCCCATGTTCCATAAACCTTACAACTGAAAAGGCTTCTAACTACGTTTGCGTTACATCTTCCCCCATTTCTAATCAATTCATATTTACACTTCGTTTTTGTCATTTTCCTTATCTACACATACAACAAACATCCATCTAAGAGTTCACTACACTACATTTAGACATGGGGCCGCCGAAGTGTTTACAATGAAATCCATTTATCATGTATTTGATCAGTGCATTACTTTGAATCCGTATGAATCATCAAGGAATCTTCTTTGGATTTTATGTTCTAATTCTGAGCAAATTTCGAATTCCTTCTAGTAAGTTTTGTCTCTAGATCGGCGAAGCAGATGAAAAAAAAAAAAAATGAGTCGCAAGATACTTCCCCAGTCAATACCACATATTCTTTTCCATTTAATGTAGGCCAGTCTGCCATGCCTCGAGCTTTGATGTCACCAATCATTTTATTTCATTCATCTTTGCATGGTACTTCATCAAATGCTCTCTGGAACCCAAAGTGTACAATATCCAAGGGTACTTCTAATGCCCAGTTATCATATCTATGACTCAAGATCTCTTTATCAGATTCGTTAAAAATCATTTGCAAAAGTATCTAACGTCTTCATTCGTAATCGTTGTTCCTAATATCTTAACTTAAGACCTCGGTTATAACATCAATTTAGAAATTCCTTTGTTTCCTCATGGAAGCACTCAGAGCAGATTTCAAGTTTCAAAACTCTATTCCCAAAATAAAAGGGACTCTGAAGTGTGCTACAGCTCGGCTTCTCGGTAATGGCTACTGACCGTGACCATGGCCAATAGTATATTAAGTGTTTCTCTGTAGCGCAGCATCTGAACTATGGTATCAGGTAGGCTATGACGCGCATGTATATATATTTTGATCAGAAAAAATCAATGGACAAAGAACTGTATGTGAGACTTAGGTAACGTTTCAATATAAAGCGAATACGAGGAGTATTAAAATGATAATTTCGAGCTATGTGGTTTTTCCAGCCATCAATTATCAGCTCTGCTTCGACGGCCTTCGAGATGGCCAACATGAATGTGTTTAGAATGGAATTTGGGAAGTGGCTGCAGCTCATTTCAACTTTCGCATTTATGATAAATGATTCGGCAGCCTTCCTAAATCAAGGGAGACCTGGGATACTGTATACGGGGAATCAAAGTTGTAAATTAGATTCAAGAGGAAGAAAAATTGTCTTGTTATCTGCCATGAGTCACAGGGTGTGAGGGCGAGGGATCAAGATAAAAGGAGGAAGGCCGCGGGACGTAACCTAACGCCAACTTCAGCTGACTCGGGACCGTAGCACGAAAATACATCCCGTTGTCCTTATCCTCGTTTATTGACCTTGTATGTCTCACATTACGCACTCGGCTTCATAGATCGTCTAGTATATTATACTGAGACTTTATGGCGCATTAGAACTACAAAGAGCCTTTTCAAAGTTCATAAGGTAAATTATAATGACTCACCAACATCACCAAGAGCCTCTGTTAAGAAATATCACCATGTGAGGTTGATAGTGAATCCAACTTTCTCCGTCAACAATCACGAAGGAAGCGACTTCGATGATGCCGAAGCAGAAACACGGACAAACTGAATCCTTCTCTCCCTACCTCAGATCCTATAAGTTTGAAGATAAGGAACGCATGTTTTTATCATAAGCAGAGCAAGCAGCAGCAGCCCTCACCCCCCAGAAAACGAACAGACTTCCTTAGTGACCAAGAGGATAAAGAATTCAAAAGGTAGCGTCTTGAGGACGTGTAGACATAGAGGATGCAGGTAATGAACAATGTCTCAGAAACACTTTCCATCGTAGCTACGTGGTGACACGTACCAGCTCCCTTACGGTTAGTTCCCTCAATCCCTCACGTCACAATCGGCAAACAGATGTGGTCTAATCCGGAATAACACATCAGAGTCAGGTAAAATGTAAACATAAAGTCCCCCTTAAAAAAAAATGCAAGCTAGAGAATGCTCCGTGTATGTTAAAAGAGCGTCCACTCATTAAGTGTCACTAGCCTGCAACTTGTCACTGAAGAAATTTATATTGACTGCAAAACGTGTGGCATAGAACCTCCACAGTGAAAACCTACAAAAGTGACATCTGGAAATAATTCGTATTATGTTGGTTATGTTCAGTTGGATCAACGTCTTTTCTGTTTTCTGACTTCATTCACCCAAGTTTTCATAAACATCTTAAAATTCGACAAAGATATCCCTCTGCATACAGTGGGTGGGGGAGGCTGTGGGTGGTGGCGTGGAAGCTACGAGTTCTGGCGTGGGTGGAAAGGCGGTGAGTGGTAGTGTGGTGGGAAGCTGTAGGTGGTGGCGTGGGCGGGAGGGAACGAGTGGTGAGAGACAAGGGATCCTTCACGGCATTTACCACCACCCCTTTCCCCTATCCCTTTCCCTTACCCCCCCCGGGTCATTATCTCGCTCTCTCTCTCGCTCTCGCTCTCTCTCTCTCTCTCTCTCTCTCTCTCTCTCTCTCTCTCTCGGGGAGGGGCTGAACCCACCCCCATATGCACCGCCCCTACATATCACGTGTGTGGCCACAATAGACACCTTGTATCTAACTATACTTTCATCCCCTTTGTATTGCTATACCAGCATACATTATACTTAAAGTAAATGGACCCTATAATTTACTGTAAATTCTGTATATCATAAATCTTGTACGAATGTACTCTGTCGGATACAAGTTGTATAACGACTTGTATTTAAATCTGTTCTCTCGCGTCTCTGTATTGTCGACAATGCGAGTAATATCGTTTCCCTGTTTCCGACGATTTAAGGACCTCTTGGGTGTACCACAATGAAAACTATGATCCTATCTAATGAGCCGACTTTGTAACACAAGTTAGAATCATCTGGCCACCCCTGAGGTCTGACGAATAGCTTGAATAACTTTTAGAAACCTCTGTAATCCTCTCGCACTACCGCTCACAGGAGCAGCACGGGATGAACGATGAACCTCAAGCTGACGGAGGCAGTATCATTCGGGTCTTGGGACACACTGTTCGCGCCCTTCTCTTACCCTCTGATGTTGATTTACGTTTATTTTTCCCAGTGTGCGCTCTATAATCACCTCCGCCTTTGCCCTTCACCCACACCATTGTAGAAATGTCTCATTAGTGTAAATCTAGACAAAGCCTTTTAAATAAACTTGTTTCATAACTTTGCTTTGCGGTTTGTCCCAAGTGATGTCTTATTTACAAATAGTCTGTAGTTGTAATGAGGTTGCGCTGATAACACTGGTGATATAAACGTTGTTATAGCTGACTTTACTGAAGCTAAGCCTGACAGTTAGCTGTATGAGTGATGTTACAAGCTGACAGAGTCGACCTAAAGAGTAAAGGATGCACAAAATGTTTAAGAACTGGGCCTCTGTGATTATAAACAGTTACGATGACTCAAATACCTAGAACAAAACATTGTCATGGTTGAAACGCTTTCATAAATCTCGTAAAGTATGGTAAGGGCGCACTCTTAATCCACTGATTATACAAGAACGTAGTGATACGGGGTGTGAGACTAATTTTGATGGGGAAACTTTACATTATGTCTCAAGTTTAGTCATTATACTCCCGTGATGAAGACTACTGGACCACCAAGAAAACAGCTTAATCCATCTTTGAGCATTTAAAAAGATAAAGTGAATGAGGTTGAGCTGAATGACTGTAAATGCGCCCCAAAAAGGAGGCGGTGGTTGTGGGGGTGAGCCAGCCTAAGCGATTCGAGCGGAGGCTGTGGGTGAGTCGCGGTGCTTTGGGTGGAAGTTACGAGATCGAGCCGCGTGTGATGGATGGAAAGTTCCTCGTGTGGAGACTGTGAATAACTACCTCTTATGGAGGGTCTCGTGGGGAAGTTCTTCTATATACATCTTGCGTAGGCTGTAAAGATCCTCGTGTGGAAGGTGTGAATGGGTGTAAACGTCTCGGCGCAAAAAAACAGTGGGAGTAAAAACATTCTTTTCATTGGGGGTTGCAATACGTCCAAATGCGTCGACGGAGGCTCTTGGGTAAATCGAAGTGTTTTTCCTCGAGCGGTGGAAGACCAGCTGCCTTCTGCCGTGGGAGAGGAAGCAGTTAGTTACATTAGTCTGTCGAAGAACGGCAACGGCCCAAGTTTGAACCCTAGTGGACGCCAAGGGTTACTTTGACCCAGTTTGATAAAGGCGTCTCTGACATGTCCCTTTTTTCCCCTTCTCTCTTAATCTTGGGTAATTTTCGATCCAATGGAAGACTCCCCCCCCCCCCCCTCTATTCATGACTGCCTGGAAAACAATTGTTTTTGAAGTCAATCTTGTTGGGAAGGTAAGTCAAATAAATGTCTTCCTGTAGCTTTAGCAACACACGGCCTACCCATCCATTTTCTTTTTCTATGCCTCATGATAAAATTCGACCTCTTTCCTCTTGCTGCCTCTCTCTCTCTCTCTCTCTCTCTCTCTCTCTCTCTCTCTCTCTCTCTCTCTCTCTCTCTCTCTCTCTCT
>JAUTXX010505805.1:0-12232 GCA_032273605.1 Panulirus laevicauda | reverse complement strand
ACCTTTCCCTTGTATGCCTGTCAGTCAGCGCATAATCCATTACTGTGTGTGTGTGTGTGTGTGTGTGTGTGTGTGTGTGTGTGTGTGTGTGTGTGTGTGTGTGTGCGCGCGCGCTCTTATTCTCTTGAACCAGAATATTGATGACTAATTAAGAGTATTTTCTCAAGAGATTTTGACCCAAGTTATAAGAAGACTGGTACCTTTTGTGTCTCGGTGAGAGCCTCCCTCTCAAAGCAAATTGAATTAGGAAGAGATTATGGACGAGAGTGTAAACATCAACAGAATCATTGTTGTATGAGCGAAGAAGACAGACAGGTAAAGGACTAGTACCACTTAAAAGGAAGAGTAATAATTAATAGACACGAAAGGATAGACGGCATAGGTGGATGACTAGTCAAAAAAAGGGAAAAGGAGAAAAAATGTTTGCAATAAGCAAAAAAAAAGGTCTACGAGTTGGGAGAACATGTAAGACATTCTGACAAAGAAATGATGGAATGACATAGAGGAAGAGAACAGAGTCTGGATGAGGAGGAAGTATTACAAAGCAAGATGGATTAGAATCCAGAAGTATTGCTCTCATATGATGAACACAGTAAGGAACGAGTGATGTGAGATTGGACCTCTTGAACTGGGGGAGAATTATGAACGTGGCTTTTGTAGAGTTATAGCAGATGCTGACTACCCGGTAGAAATCAGTATCCAGTACAGAAAGATGTAGACAAAATGTAGATGACGGACGAGAGAATTAATCACTGTGATAAGGCCATAACGTATATTGAAAAATAACAGGTACGTGATTTAATCAGATAACCAACGTAACAGAGCACCAGGACCACATGAAATTACTGGTAGTTTCCTCGAAAAAAAGACAAAGATCGATGTTGCTGATGAGAGAAGACATAGATCAAAACAATATCAGATATAACATGACATATGCAACACCATTACACAAAGGAGGATCAAAGTTAACACCAAAGCAGTGTAGACCAGGTAGCCCGACATCACATGGAATTAGACTCTTTGAAAAGTGTGATAAAAGAGCTCATATTGAAGCTCTTGATCAACATTAATTATATACATGAAGGCCATCATGGATCTGTACAGCCAGGTTAAAAGTGCAGGAACTCGAAATTTGGTTCACGACAACGGTGTCTACGGAACTATTGCACGGAAGGAGGATAGACACTGTAATGATTTGACTCCAATAAAACATTTGACTGAGAAAACAACAAACTTTGGTTAAAGTAACGAAACCAAATGCTAAAGGTAAACCAGGAAGATGGAACTGAGTGTGTGACTAATAAAAGACGGAGTCACAGCAGAGTGAACCGTGTGTGGAGACGAGGATGTTGTACCGAGTTCCACAAGGGGCGGTATTGGCCCCACTTCTCTTTATGGTCATGGTATCAGACACTGACAGAGAAGGAAACAAAAGTCTTACCAGATATTTAACAAATTACAGTAAAGTGAATAGAAAATTGGGATTAGATGATCAAAAAAGAAAAAAGAAATGCAAAAAGGCTTAGGTTTGATGTATATATATGACGAAGAATACGTAATGAAACTTGGACATTGTGAACAAACAAGTCAAGGACAGATGAACAATACGTATGTCGGTGACACAAAAGCCCGGCATGGAAAGGAAGAGAAAGTGAAGCAGACGTCAGAGATCAAGGAGCCAGCATGCACGAGAAATTTGAATTCAAAAAGCATATTGAGAGGTTAGGATTGTTCATTGCAACGTTTGTATGGCTCATGGCGAGGTGCTTGAAGATTGGCACAGAAGGCCTACGGAGTGCCACTGTATACAGGAAAGATCACAGAGGAAAGTATTGATTGGTGAGATAAGGAAACCTTTCGCTATGAAAGACAGAAAGCTGGTGATGAAACAGGTTCATTGTGGACACAGAAAGGCAACATGAACGTTGCGTCGTTGTACAGTCATCAGTCAAACAAGCAAAATTGATTAAGCTAGAGAATTCTCAGCCATGTTAAAAGGGAGTGGAACACATGACACACCACGAAAGATTAAAAGGCTTACAAGTATACATAGAGACGAGAGAGAGATATATATGATAATACATGCATGGTAGCGTATAGGACGAAAAATATGATAAAACTATAAGCCTTTCTTGAGGGAAGAAATTATCTGTAGGGATGCTTGGGAATCTGTCAGAAAGATTCGGGTTAAAAATGCTTGAGTGCCCTGCAGGAAAGATGGAAAGACTACATAGTGTTCTTTAAGAAACTGATAACCGGCAGTTCTGAACGTATGCAGAGTTGGTAAACAACAGTGGTGTTATGAATCAAGCGAGACACCAGTGAAGGCTACGCACGAGCCCGACCTCGGGACGAATCTCGTCTTAAGCGCTCGTAAGTAGGCGCAGGTTCCCTCTCGCTCTTCCTCTAGAAGTCTGACTTCCTCACACCTACCTGGCAACCATTACGGGTTGGGTGGCGCGTGTGGTAGAGGCACATTATTGCCAGGTCGCCGTAATTACCTCGCGCACTCCTCACTTACAGGGGAGTCCTGGCCTCGGGCCGGGGAAGGGGCACTTCACCTCACAGGAAATGCCCGTTTTTCATTGCAAGATGCGAGGGGAAATGTGTTGCTCTGGTGCACTTTAATTTTATGTTTGCTCTGGATGTGTTGAGGCGAGGACGGCCGGAGTAGGGCAGGTGTGTGTGTGTGTGTGTTGAGAAATGGATTATATTGTTCGGTAATTTTGAGTGAACTTTTCAGAAATTTAGATATTATGTCAGTATGGATAGACTATACATTCTCGTTAATGTGTGCCGAAGTGAAATGAATTTGTATAGTGGTTGTTAATGTCAGGAACTGCTAAAGGTGCAGCTGGGTCCGCCCCTCGTAAAGGCTGGTCGCCCCCCAAGTTTTCGCAAGCTAAATTTCCTCTCCTTTTTTTCAGTTTCGGGTCCAAATTACATTTGGTGGGTCAGTTTTACTGTACATGACATGTCTATGATACGCTTTATGGCGAGTAATCCCAGTTTACTGTGTAATAAACTTAAAAATTTGCCTTTATGGTACACCAATTTTTTATCTCTGAAATTTAATGAGAAATTCAACTGATATTTAGCGTTTAGAACTAGATTTTTTGTTTTTTGAAAGCGCTACTTGTAATGATGTATTTGATGTGGACTCAGAATTTCCAGCTCTCGCTGAACTGAACCTAACCTAGCATAACCTAGGACCCCACAGACGAGTGTAGTATGTAAACACACTATGTCTCTGTTGAATGGCCAGAGAAGTGTAGACTCTACCTGAGGTCAGGTTCTTGGTGCGTGTTGGTGCCACAGTGTGTCAGCCACACGGGTCTTCCCCATAGACATGTGTATTCAGCCCTTCACTCCGTTGAGTAAACCCGTAACTTCGTATGAGCACGACGACCTAACCTCTTGACTACGACGACTTAACAGCCAGAGTACGTCGACGTAACTACCTAACCTCTTGACTACGATGACTTATCAGCCAGAGTACGTCGACGTAACCCCAGTTGAGAACAACGACTGGTCGGCTTTAGCAAGGTACCATGGTGTACAAACCTACCACATACCCGTGGGTCCTTTCAAGGCAGTTTATGATTGTGGAGGAGGTCAGAGACGTAACAGATCCGTCTTTGAAAGGTGAAAAAAAGAGAATCAATGACGTAACGAGAAATACCCATGATGTCTTTAGGCTATCTAGGGAGGCGCAGACAATGTCAACCATGGCACTTAAGATATATATTTGTGAAGTCTACTTTTAAACGTATCAGTGGCGTTGCTTTCAACTACCCTTGATCCGTAATTTAATACTCCTGTCGAAAAAAAAGTACCTTATTCAAAGTAGGACGTTTGCCTATGAGTGAACTCGGACCAGTCTGACCTTATGCCTTATACCTTGACTGAAACTGACATTGTCTTTGATAATTTTGAATGCTCGTAGTAATCACCACCTCTTCACCCTCTGAGGTAAATAAGTAAGGTCGTCTTGTTGGTTCTCATAGGATTTGTACCTTTAGTTCGGGAATCATCTCGTCATCTCACCGCTGGACTGCTGTATCCATGTCTTTTTTCCAGTAGGGCGACCAAAAGCGAACGCAGTACTCACGGTGAGAACCCACCAGCGAACTATAAAGTTTGAGGTACAAGTGAGACTTGGAATCCAATGCCTTACCTCTGAAGCGAATTTGATTCACCTTATTTACTGTTGCTACGCGCTGCCTGTTAGGCTTGAGGTCGTCAGGGATTATTACGTCGATGTCGTTTTTTTCTTATTTAGGTTTGGTAGCTCAGTAGAACTCATACTGTATCGTGCCGTTATGTTGTTACTGTCGCTGTGTAAATCTTTGCACTCGCTGAGATTGACGTCCATTTGGCTACCTGTAGCGTCCAGTCTGTCTGTTCACATCAGCTTGCATCTGTAGACGTTTTGATATCTTGCAGGTATAGCCCATAATGTTTGTCATTAATCACAAATGAGAAATAGAATAGTTGTACATATTGCAGGTCTTCATCCTGAGGATTGTCCGTTTTTGGCTACGCTTTGTTTACATCCAATCAGCCTGTTTCCTAAACAGCGAATTACAATCTCGTCTGTCATACCATATGGCTTAACCTTTACTTGTAGTCTTTAATGGTCTTTATTTACTGCATATTTGATATCTAATTAGATAATGTCAGCTGTTATCTTCATCAGACATGATGATTATATCACAAAATCATTCGAGCAGGTTTTTCAGACACGAGCGAATTCGTTGAAAATTATGCAGCAATTGGTTAAGAAGGAAGTGATGATACTTGGTGATTTACAGTCTTGCCTCGAATGATGGTTGCCATGAATGTGCCAGCTGTGGATGTCAGGCTAATCTGGCAATAATTTCCTGGCTCTTGGACTGAAATTTTATTGAATAGCGGTGGTTAATTGGTTGTTTACATGAGTGCTAGGCCTTACTACTAACAAGGTAGTTAGGCCCTAATACTACCAGGGTCGTTAAACATTAAGTTATAACCACTCGTCATAAATTCCTGGACATCTTATTCAAGTATTTAGGTTAATTCTGAGACTATATATACACACACACACCAGCTCGTCAGAACCTGATGCATTATCCCTTTTTATTCCATTCCATCTTACTGGATATCTTGATTGTGTATGTCAAGATGTTGCAGAATGTTCTCCCCCACAAGCAGTGCAACTGGATCTGGGGCCCCAGACGTGTCTTTAGCAACTGTATTCGGATGACTTGAGTCATTGTACTCAGGATTTAAGTCATCGTGCTCTGGGGGGGGTGGGGGTAATAAGTTGTTCAAGAGATTAAGCCGCGTCGTACCCAAGGGCTCGATCCTTATGTCCTGTCTGTACCTACACGTAGTCCAGTGGGCAGACCTTGAGAAGAATGCGACCAGTCTGACCACTCATGATGGGTTGGAACTCGACCTTCCATTCATGAACAACTGAGTCGACCGCATTCCGACTGTCGTAACATCTTGATCAAGACGGTATGGCCGTTGGGTGTGATGACCTAGTGTTTGAATTGACCCTTACAGGTCAGATCGAATGTCAAGCCAACATCATACCCAAGAGTCGAAGTGTCGTGCTAGAGTGTTACCGTCACACTCAGCTGGTCCATGGCTTTAAACAGGTTATTTACATGTGGCATTTTGCATTGAGAGGAATCGAAGGCTGTTTAAAGTGACCAAATACTCCTTTCTTAACTTGTATTTTATTTAGTGAAGGTGGTGTATCGAGAACCGATCGACTCCTGGGTCGGGGGGAGGTGAACATGCCACCAATATTTTGCGAGGCCAACGTTTAATATCTTCTCCCTTAAATGCATTTCCTCATGTCCCCTTGAACACCGCACCATCGGCGACACCGCACCCAGTGACCCGCTGAGGCTAGGAATAGATAGATAGATAGATAGATAGATGTGTTTTGATTACACGGTTTTCATTCTTTATATAAAAGATTAAAGTCCTAGCTCGTGTACTGGTCTAATACCTTGTGGAAATTTCTCGTATGTTGACACCCACGAAGGTTGTGATACATCTGGTGAACGTTTCCACTGTCTGCCCTTTTGCCCTTTGAAGACGACGCGATGACCCTGGAACACGACGATACGACCCCTTGAACAGAGCTATACGACCCTCAGGTGTTTTGGTCTGGCCCGTGACTCGAGGGGTCTGGTCAAGAGATCAGGCCGGCATACCCAAGGGTTGTGCCGTCGTGTTGTAAGCGTCGTACCGTTGTAATCACGGGGTTAATCCGTTGGGAGAAGGGTGCACACCAGTGGTATTCTGGAGTCTCGTGTGTGTGTGGGTGGGTGGGGTGTGTGTGAGTGAGGCGTGTTGCGGATGCATTACTTACTGGCCATCCTGACCGGGGTGAGGCTGGCTTGTCACAGCCGAGTGTATGTACTAATGATGAACAGATTTGGTATTGGCTCAGTGACGCTGTGTCCGGCAAGGTGTACCTCTGCTGGTGGATCACACTGGTGGGATTTCTCACCATCCGGGTCCTTGTATTGACTCGAAGTTACGTAATGATAATGATAATGATGATAATGATAACGGTTAATTAATTTTCAATGTGACACTCGAATTGCTCACCCATGTTTACCTTTTTTAAGGTAAGGGGAAAGTGTTCTGCTTGCAAGCTTCCTTCGATGCCTTTCTTTTTCCTCCATAACTGCATTCTTCCTTCATTTTAACACCACTGAATTCCTTTTCGTACATTTTTGTTTTAAACTTGCTGTAGGACCTCCTGACCATAAAACTCCATCAGCTTTGAATAGCCTCAGATGCTCCAGTTCTTGGCTTATAAGCCTGAATTCTATAATCCAATCCAGTCCACAAAAACTCCATCAGCACTGAATAGGCCTTAGATGCCCCAGTGCTTGGCTTATAAGCCTAAATTCAATAATCCATTCCAATTCACAAAACTCCATCATGAAAGGAATTACAGATATTTAGTGGTCGTCACTCAGTGTCTTGTCCATATTCAACAGTTTTCCTCGCTCCTTATATCTCAAAAATTGCAGTCTGTATTTCTGTCGCTTCTGATTGTTATTTCAGTCTTATTTTTGTTTCCCTTTTTCTCCTTTGCCACCTTATTCTGTCTGGCTGGAACTTGGTTTTCTCTATTTCTAAAATTCACTAGTTCAAGTCTTATGTATGTGTCTCATGTGTTTAGTAATAGTGCAGTACTGATTCAACCCCCGTGTCTCTCGTTTTCTCTTTTCTTCAAAATTCTAATTTTCGGCAATATTCACAGTTCCTCGGTACTCTTCACTCTTCCAACATGCCTTCCACCAGACATACCATATACTCCCCTGACTGGTATGTCAGAGACAGTGCCTCACCCTCTGTCTAGTTTTAGTTATGAACCATGTCTCTTCTTCATTGCACCCAGGTTTGTTTCTCTGCACTAGCCAGTACCCTCTGTTTCTCTTCCTCATCTCAAGATTGCCCCCTTTTGCCCTCTCTGTGTCATCTGTCCACCAGCTGTGTGTGGTATGGGCGTGTTCTTCTGGTCATCTGTCTCGGGGACATCCTGAGAAGACCTCCCCATCCTTTTTCTCTGATGGTCTCCACTAGACGGACCTTCATATCTCTGGTTATTTTCCTTTTGAGTTCCCTCGGTGGCTTTGAGTGTGTTATCATGGTCTTTGAGTGTTTTATAATGGTATTTGACTATGTTAGCATGGTCTTTGGCTATGTTATCATGCTCTTTGAGTGTGTTATAATGGTATTTGACTGTGTTATCATGGTCTTTGAATGTATTATCTTGGTCTTTGGCAATATTATCATAGTCGTTCACTCTTTTCTTGAGTTCCCTAATTTCTTCAACTGTTGACACATTTGTTTTACTTGACACAGACATGGCGGACTGGAGAACACGCTCTTGTCATGACCTTTTTTGAGGAAAAGATAAGGTTATGAGAAAAATTTGAAAAGATACATTAGAACTCCTTGGATGGAGTGGAAAGGTTATAGAAAACGAGGAGCCAGAATATGGAAGAGGAGTCCACAGGTTTGCTGTTCCAGGAAAGGAATAGGTATTGTGATGGTAACTACCCTTTATTGATATTATTATTGTTCTTGTTCTTCTTTCTTCTTTCTTCTTTCTTCTTCTTCTCGTAATTCATCTCATATTTCTCTAATCCCCTGTCGTTTTGATGCAAAGTCGTCACTGTTATCTTCCTCCATCTGATAGGCCTTGTTAAAGCTGCGTGTTCATGATGATTCATAATTTACCTGTGCCCGAATAGGGTTCTCATCAAGTCCAGCCTCGCTTGCTTCTGGCCCTCCACCTAAAACGCACTCAGTTTTCAGCACAGCAAAGGAGAACTGGTGATAAACCTTCACAGAAACCTTTCAGACCGGGTACCCACCCTCTCCACCCACTGAAGCCATTATGTTGTTCAAAGCCACCTCGCTCTCCTACCACAAATGAAGAACATCGTCTTGAAGTGTTTTGAACGATGGATTCTGCGAAGAGTGATGATAGTGGGAACATTCTTATAGTTCTGTTGTATGTTCTCTCTCCATTGAGCGTCTTAATTCATAGTTTCAGCTATTAAATTTTTTTTTTCAATATTTTTTTTTAATGAAATAGCCACTAAAACTGTCAGGATTCTCCTTGATTTGTTGGGTTTAATCCCTCCAGTGCTTACATATACAGGGCCTTTGTGATACCCCAGTTTGCCCCTGTGAAGTGATATTCGAAACATATACTGCACTCAGGGGGCTTTTGATATCTCCTTCCTCCCCTGGACGTGTGTGAGTGTGCGTGTAATTACCTATTTGTACTAAATTGGGGATGGAATGCTACAAATCACGGGGGCCCCCAATCTCTTGGGTGTGTGTAATTACTATTCAGGTGTTACAAGGAGAGTTTTACGCTCATGCTGCCCCGTCTCTTAACCTTGTCTACATGTACCGAGTCTTTACTCCTGTACACGTACACACACACACACACACACACACACACACACACCTGGATTGCCTGTGGGCCGACTTCCGCTCTGTGTTCTGAGAACATTTATGCTTTTTCTGTGTACAAAGGTTTTCCCAGTGTAATGTAGGAATGTGCCTGGTAGCACGCCTTGAGGTGCGATATAATCGTACAATTTATCTCTTCTATATCCGTGTTGTACAGGTTGTGGGGCTCTACACAACCATTAGTCGTTTTCTGTTACTTTATGTGTGTGTTGATGAATCTGTGTTTGTGTATTTAGGTAAACGTATACACATGTCTCCATATACATGTATGTGTATGTTTATGTATTTCAATATTTTCGTCATCTTTAACGGCTGCATTAGAATTTCGAGTCGAACTTGTGCTTCACAGCTTGATACCGAGGCACCTCACTTAGCAACGCACATGTGAGTTGTTGCTTGGTCGACTGACTTGTGTGTTGGATGAGGTAATAAACTAGATCAACCCCTCCACTTCGAGGCACACCATGCTAGAGTGGACGCTCTTGCACGACCCGGGGGATTGATCTGATAACAGCAGCGCCCGGGGCTTCGACTCCAAACTTCCAGGTTAACTCCAGACACACACCGCCAGAGCCAGTCAGTCTCCTGCACTCCCTCGACACTCGCCGTAAGAGTTCCTTCACACATGAGGTGTCCCCACCCAACTGTGCGGCCTTCATGCTTTGATTGTATGTCCCTGGATACCCGTACACGACACACTACACCCTACACCTCTTGTCCAGGTGTGTGTTTGTTGTTCATGGAAAGGTGTAGACGCCCCTGTCCACACATTAGGTTTTGACCGAGCCCAGATGTCGTAACCTATGGCCGTGGTTGCGACAGATATTTTCAACCTCGGTGGAATGCTGGAGAGGTTATGAATCAGCGAGGAAGAGTAACGATGGTCTAGTGGGACTTCGCTGGCTACTTAAAGCAGTGACTAATTTTACAGGAAGTCAGAAAAGTTTCTTGACAGTGATAATTTAGGCTTCCGTAAGCGTCAGTTTTAGAGTGAGTTATCCATAACCGTAAATGACTCTCGCATGCATAATGTTGACATTTATTATACCCTGAGCGAGATAATAACTGCAGCAACAGGACAGTAACAGTTTCTCAACAAAGACCTTCCTGTTTACACTACTGTCACCGGTTCACTAACAGTACCATGCTCGCCTTGTGGCCTCTCCTCACATTTTGGTCCAGCCTCGCACTGCGGCCCCATCTCGCACGGCGGCCCCATCTCACATTGCAGGCCCATCTCGCACGGTGGCCCCATCTCGCATTACAGCCCCATCTCGCACTGAGGGCCCATCTCGCACTGCGCCCCATCTCGCACTGCAAGCCCATCTCGCACTGCGGCCTCATCTCGCACTGAGGGCCCATCTCACACTGAGGGCCCATCTTGCCCTGAAGGCCCAATCTCGCAGTGCGGCCCCATCTCGCAGTGCGGCCCCATCTCGCACTGCGGCCTCGTTTCTCAGTGTGGCTCCATTTCGCCCCTCTGACGTTCTCTCTCTTTCGAGGTGTGTGGCATGCCGCAGGAGCCACGACATCGCTGTGCTGCCCTACAACACGGTGGTGGTAACTGGAGCAGCGTTGGTGGCATCTGCCCCACTGACTATTTTGCCATAAACGAAGATGTTGCTGTGGGGAGGGAGGTGGGGGTGTGTAGGGAGATGGAAATGGTGAGGGAAATGATGGGAATTATGTGAATTAACGGAATTATGCCCATAACTTTAGATGAAAATCGCTTTTGTGTTATCCCCCTCACATCACATTATGTATTATTCATTTTTGGATATGTCGATGAGAAGGTAATGGACACGTATGTATTGGTATGTTTTTTGTTCAGTAAGTTTGACGCACAAATGGTATGTTGTCACTACACTGTGGTTTCCAGGTACTGACTCTGTTTTCCGTTTTCCAGGTATGTAGTGGAGGCCGGCTCGCAGACCTCATCTCACCTGTGAGTATGTCTACGGTCACAGGTCTCCAGTAGTGTGACTTTGATGTGTCTGATGATGTTGAGATCCAAGGTGGCAGTCTTCTCCAGAGCAGGGGGGGGGGGTCTTTTCCAGAGCAAGGGTGTCTTTTCCAGAGCAAGGGTCTTCTCTAGAGCAGGGGTCTTCTCTAAGGCAGGAGTCTTCTCCAAGGCAGGGGTCTACTCCAGAGCAAGGGTCTTCTTATATGGTCTCTTTCCCTGTATTAGCTTGTGTATCCGGGACGTTTGATGGAACCTTCAGTAAAGTCATTAGGTTAGGTGCGTAGTGTCATGGGAAACGCACTGCAGGCAACTGGTTTGCATGGCTGGAGTGCTTTCCAGGATGGAGGGAAATCTGACACGAGCGAGGGAACTCATCCCTCCACGACCCTCTCACACGAGGATGCGACCCATAGAGATGGTAAGACCGTTGAGTACGACGATACGACCCTTGAGCACGACGGTACAACCCTTGGACACGATGATGCGACCCTTGAGCACGATGTTACAACCTTCGGGTACGACATCACGACTAATGGTTACGATGGTCTGGCGTTTGACGTGACTCTTAAGGATCAGGTCAAAGGTTTGGCCCGTTATACTCAAAGGGTCGTACCTTCGTGCTGAAGAGTAGCACCGCCGTACCTTAGAGTCGCGCCGTCGCACTCAGGAGTCTCACCGTCGTGCTCAAGGATCATACCCTGGGTGCTTGGGTGGTGAACAAGACCCCTCACTGTTAGCCACAAGCCAGGTGGATGCACCGGGCCCAGCCAGGAAGGTATACCAGGCTGGAGGCAACAATACTGCCTCACCTTCCTCAGGCATTACAGCCTGGCTCCCAGAGTGGTGGCGTTTGTTTATAGGTGTATCCACCTGGATGTCGCTGATTAAACGAGGGTTTGGATTTTACGTTGGAATGAATACTTTAGTCATATGTATATCTAAATCATCTCCATAGCAGGTAGGAGGCATCGAGTGGGTATATAGTGTATCTATTTTATGATTACCTCAGGACCAGTTTATGTAAAAGAGTTATAGTGATACTCACGACCTTTCTAAAGGTCCCTACGGTCCAAAGCATCATTACTTCCAGGGAAGCATAGACTCTACGAGACTATGTTCTTCCAGTGATACAACCTTGTTGAGGTGACCTATCACTCGGCGTAATCTCTTGCAAGTGGAGTCCGGTATATATATATATATATATATATATATATATATATATATATATATGTTGGAAAATATCACAATTTTGCGCGTGATCAA
>JAUTXX010505794.1:0-12232 GCA_032273605.1 Panulirus laevicauda | reverse complement strand
TACACTAGTTCGTTCGCTATAATAATAATACGAACCAAAAATGTGATTTTACAATCGTTCACTACAGGTCAGCAGAGGCGTTAGTGATCATCACCCATGGACCACGTACGCTGCTATTTTGTCTTCGTCTCCTGCTGCCTCTTTATCAGCAGTTGAATCATCACTGTGTCAGTAACCACGCTCTTAAGATTAGACAGGAGTCCACCAGGAATATCAGAAAAGAATAGAGAATCTAACAAACTAATTCCTTCAATGATATAGTTTTATTATATAATATAGGCCGATTATATCACGTATACTTTTAATCAATACTTTCTACACTGTCTCGTGTCACATATTTTAATCAATACTTTTTACAGTCTCGTGTGTAACCCCATATACAATTTTGCCCAGAAATACGGAGAACTTTACTTCCACCTCAACTTTACTTCACATACAACTTCATCTCTGACTTGTGGTCTGTACTGTCAAGCATGACAGCGCCACACCGTAGACTGCTCACATGCCTGTACTCCATGACGAGAAGTACACCAGGCACCTGGGGACATGACAGGCACTGAAGAGTACCAAGACAGAATCATTGATCACTCTGGTCACCGGGAACCCAAGAGAGAACATCAAATATGATCATCAATCAGCCTGCGGGCAACCTGCGCTGCGCCAGTAGTAGTGTAAGGAGATGTTATCAGCAGGAGGTCACAGAAGTGCAGTGTCTTCGTGATGGGTAGAGCAATGTGTGCCTATATGATGGTAGTGATGAAGGATCTCGGAGATCAGACACATTCCCAAGCAGGGCTAGGGAAGACACTGTGCCACCGCAGGATCAGGCGTTCTTGCTTGTTCCAATACGACATATGTACAGAAACCAAACAACCACTTGTGCACGACGGTACAACCCTTGTGCACGACGGTACTACCCTTGTGCACGACGGTACTACCCTTGTGCACGACGGTACTACCCTTGCGTACGATGGTACAATCCTTAAGTACGACGATGCGACTACAGCGTGCGATGGCCTAACCTTTGACCTGATCCTTAAGGGTCTGGCTAAAGGCCAAGCCACCCAGCTAAGAGTCATAAACTATAAACTAGTCTTCAAAATTTCGAAGACAATACCCGATCTTCTGGATCCAGGCTGGAAGAGGTAGCATTACGTAAAAATAAAAGTGGATATTCCTCCGGTACCAACCAACCGAAGATCTAAGTTAACGGTCCGCTTACGGCAACAGCCTGGTGGGTCATAACCATAACAGGAAGCTGCCGGGAGACCATACATGTCTTAGGCATAAAAAGGCCATCATATTTCTTGTGTTTGCTAGTCAGGGTGATGCTCCGTCCTTCGCCCTCTTTCTCCCGTTGTCCTGTCATATACGACACGACGAATGGTATCCACACTCCTTCCCCTGCAGGCTGGGCAGCCTTCATCACGACACTAATAAATCTAATCATAAAAATTCCTGGGTAAAGTCTGGTGTGCCGTGCCCTCTCGTCCTCCATCATCTTGTTATGTTGGCCCCCAGAGTCCCGCCTCCTAATGGCTCATAATCCTGGGGATTTAAAGTAAGAAATGAGTCTAAAGGGGAGTTGCTGAGGCTGATAATCGCTCATCCGACGCTGACAATCGCTCTAAATTTCCATCGATCATCGCTCGTCAGCGATGGAGATAGAGAGGAAACACCCGGCGAGGCAGGAGGGACGCTTGCCTGCCGTCGTCTGCTCCTTAACACAAGACTCCCAGCCAGTCTCTCCTGACGAGAAAAACATCTTATTTTTTGTGTATGAATAAGTGTTAGTGTACAGCATAGTACAACATTAAGATGGGAAATACATCCTTTTTTTCCTCGTGTGTAACGTGTTACCAAGTTCGCCAGTGATGGGGCTTTTAAGATTATTGTTATACCGTATCTTACGGCCATCAATGGTCTTAAGAGAGTCACTATGAATTACGAGAGCAATGATGTTCTTACAGAGCCACATCTTCCTTCACTGTGGATGTTAGTCTGACGCGCGCACAACATAGAGGTGTTAAGTAGAAACACGCCCTTCAAAATTCTACATGTTCATACACATGTTTCACAACATGAAACACTTACCTACCCGCCAAGCATGACAATAATTAGTGAGGAAGATGAAGAGAGCTACGGTCAGTGTGACTGCCACGAGACATGTAAAAGACTGGAGGCAGCAAGGTGGCGAGGAAAGGTACTCCCAGTCTGTGACACTGGCATATACTGGCCTGTGTAATGGAGACACAGGGGCACAGTCATGAGACACATCTACAATATAACAGTTCCCCATTTCCGATCATGGTACTTCACACCAACCAAGTTGCTCCTGACAGTTTCTAGATTCCAGATCTGACTTCTAGGTCTCAAGGTTCACTCATTCTTTGCCCAGAGAAGTGTCATGCCTGAGCACGAGACGGTACAGTTCATAAAATGTGATGACCAGACCTTTCCTCTGGCCCTTAATACTAAGGTGAAGGGCCGAACCATCAGCACGTCAACGTGCCGTACCGCCGTGCTGAGGGATCGTACTGTCGTGCTCAAGAGGCTAAGAACAAATCTTTTTTTTTTCTCTGGCTGGAAAACCACGGTATCGCCCCGCACCACTCGGTGCCCCTGGGTTACGGCGGCGTGCGTGAGGAGGACGCCTCCTACCGTCAGCTGCGTCAGATTTCTGGGAGTGAAGTGAACGACCACTTCACACATCACTCTCACCGCCAGCCCTCGCCCCTCTCTAGCCTCTCCACCTCCAGTGGAATCTGAGGCTGACCCCTTACACCATTACGTCTCTCTGAGGCAGATTAAGCCGACCTCGATCCCTGAATGGCGCTTAGTGTGAAGAGGTTGTCGCATTACTTTCCAGTTTCTATTTCCAGCAAACGTCGGCGTCTATTTTGTAATCACAAAATCGAGACTAAACGAAGGGCGTGATGAAGGTCGAATGCCCACTGGGAAGTATCTCCCATGGGGCTTCGTACACAACATCCTTATTAAATAAGGGTAATGGCTTGGCCATCAGGTCTTGGAATGTTTATGTCCAACTCCACATGGATTGGGAACGAGGCTATAAGGGGTGTTCTTATGCAATGACCAAGCCGCTCTACAGAGGGGAAACGGCAGATATGAAATATCCATTAAGGGCAAATGTAGTAATGGTCTTCGGTAATGATCATTCCCCTCACAACGTGCTGGATGAATCGTTACCTCGCTGTCAGCATCACCCCTGTGCACCAGAACAGTCTGCGAATCATGATAAGAAAACATTAACTTTTATCAACTTCCTGAAATATTCTCACTTGACATCCTCGTCCTCAATAATGTGGAGGAACGGTCTCGGGTGCCTTCCTGACCTTGAATATCTTGCTGAAATATTCTTGAATATTCTCTTAGCCTTACATGACCCGAGTCTTCGATATTATCTAAACCTTTCGAGAGCAGGTGAGACACACTTGCACATTCTCTTATACTTTACTTACAACTTCAACCTGGTTTATAAGTTACTCAGCCGAGTACACATTTGGTGACTTCATATGCAGCCTCTGATACGATGACCTCACACACACACCCATCCTCCACTACAGTACCACCACACACACACACACACACACACACACACACACACACACACACACCCATCCTCCGCTACAGTACCACACACACACACACACACACACACTACTACTACTTCAGTGGCCTCAAGCACACACTCCCCACAAGACAAATTAACAGAGCTGCGGGCGGGACAAACTGGACATCTCGACCGCGGGTATTGGTTTAGCCTCTTGCAAGACCTCATGGATTCCCATTTTCCACGAGGAACCTCGACTTCCATGGTCGAGCGTCGACTTACTGTAAAACATTTACTAAGGAAATGTTTATACCCAGAGGAAGCATTAGGAGCCAGCGGCCAGCATTACTCTCACCTCCCTACCAACCCAGAATATTTACCTCCTGAGCACAAGCAAAAATCTGGATGTTTTCAGAAATTCTTAAATGTTCAGGACATTCAGAAATATTTCGAGCAAACTTATGGACTTTTCGCACACTTCAGGCAGAGTTTCAGGAGTTGGCGCAGTTACCTGTAATCTATAATGAAAAAGGACAATGAAGGGTTCAGTTAATGACCATTCCAAGCAGGATTACCACCATACAATAGTTAAGTTCTTGGTAACCTTCTGTCACAATATCATTTAATCTTCCATTCACATGAGCGACCAATCTCCAATCACCCTTGAAATTGCATTTCAGGCCAGAGTCGTCAATAATTTTACGTACTGAATTCTAATCAGGTTAATAATTCATCTTCCAGGTTCATATTTAACCTCACCTCCCGCTCGCACGTCACCGTGGCCACGCCGACCCTCAGCCTACCCCGACCTGGCCGCTTAGCCACAATTCTCATCTTAAAGAAACTTTACTTTCACTGACACACGTCCCTCTGTACGCACGTCCCTCTGTACGCAGACAAAGGCTGAGCAAGAGACGATCCCCTCCTTGTGGCCAAAGGTATGAATGAGAGGTCTTTAGTAACATGAATTAGTCATGGGTATCACTCTTGTGATTACGGGAGAAATTATCGTCACTGTCAAGTTTGCAAGACAAGCTTAGTAAGAAACTATCATCTGACTCCCTCAACACGACGGTGCAACCCTCTGGGTACAGTGACCCGACTCTCAAGGTCAAGTCTGAGATCACGTCATTATATTCAAGGCTGGCAATATCGTGCTAAAGTGTAATATCGTTGTGCTCAAGGACAGTAACGTCGTATACAAGGATTGTACCGTCGTGACGAAGAATCGTAACCACTGTAATCAGGGGCACTGAGGTCGTACCGTCGTACTCATGGACTGTACCTTCATACTCATGGGTTAAAGCGTGAAGAATTGTACCGTTGTACTCAAGCATCGTGCTCGAGGATCACTCTGTTGTGCTCAAGGAAGGTATACCTGATGTGAATACCTGATGAGGTCTTCGGGAAGTCCCCATCCCAACAGCTGTAGCCTGGTGCAGGCTGTTGGATCTGGCCGTTGGTCGACCAAGATGTTCTAAGCAGTAGCCCGCAGGCCTACAGAGCCAACACAGCCTGGCTGGTCTGGTACACTTCGTATGTACTTGTCGCACCGTCGTACTCGACGACCATTGTGCCGCACTTGAGGATCATAGAGTTATGCTCGAAATGTTAATGCTCGTGGTGATGTTTCCTGGAATCCAGACGCCAAGCTCCGCCTGTACCACAACACCTCAACCACAGACACGTGTGACGTAGGACCAGCCAGGGGGGAAGTCTACGGTTATATTCAACACACTTTCATTTAACAGCGACTATGGCATCGAATAGACTGGGTAAGATTCTGTAAGGTTCTCATTTTATGTCCCAGGAAAGCGAGGAAACGTGATAGCCAACTGTTTATCAAAGTTAAAATATAAAGACAGTGTATACAGCCTGATAATGTGAACATGAAATCTAAAAAAAAACAGGGAATGACTCAATGACCCATACATTATACGAGATGAGAGTTCCGGGTCCGGCTGGTTTATGACGGTAAAATCTAATTTAACCAGAGTCACTCAAGAACACCAGGTAATCACACACTGTACACGCTCATGCATCATTTACAATCACCTGCACATTCCACTCCTGTACATATTCACATTACACACCAGACACACACACAAGAACAGAATCACATAAACCACATCACATTTCTTCCGTCAACGTATTTTTTTTCACATACAGACACGACACACACCACACCAACGTCACTAGAGAGATGGTGGCGGATGACAAGCCTCCACACCTGCCGGAGGCCAGGGAACAGCAGTAGGTGGAGTGTCATTATCCTTCCTGGTACATCTAACAATCCGTTCTGTCATTACTAGGTTCATTATGAACCCCAGTTAATGCAAGGGAGAGGCAGTCACTAGGATATCATTTAGAACAGGCAGGTCTCCCTCCGGCGTCCATCATCCCACTGTTTCCTCTCAGGAGTCACTCCCAGCCTCGGTTCCTACCTACAGCGTCCCTCCCTTCCCTCCACCTTCTTTCCTAGGTTCTTCTTCCTCCCCAGCTTCTCTTACTTCTCCCGGGGTCAGTCTCTCCCCAACCCTCACTTCCTCCTTTACCTCTCCATAGTCCCAGTGTCCTTCGCTTCTCGACCGTTTTCAATTCCCTCCCTCCACTCTCCTGTTTTCTCTTAGTATCACCCAATACCCCTCCTCAAGTCTCTTCCTCGTACTGTATTCCTCCTCTCCTTCTACGGTCCCGTCATCCTCCAACCTCCCCCTCCTCCTCAGTACAGTCCCTCTCTCCCACTATGTCATCCCCTCCACTTCACCCTCCCTCCCTCCAAGCATAAGCTCCTTCAACAAACTTGTTCCCTCCGGTGTGAGTTCCTACTCTCTCTCTCTCTCTCTCTCTCTCTCTCTCTCTCTCTCTCTCTCTCTCTCTCTCTCTAAGTGTCAGCGCTTTCAGCGATCTTCTCTCCTACAGTGTTCCTCACTCCACCTAAGCGTCAGCTGTAACTACCACCTCCTTCAAGCGTCTGATGTAACAGCCCTCTCTTCTTCCAGGTGTCAGCTGCAGCACCTCCCTCTTCTCCTGCTACAGCTGACAACTGGAACGCTCTCCTCCGACTGTCAGCCGTACCATCTCCCTCCCCCCCTTCAAGAGTTAATTGTGGCAACACCCCTCCTCCTCCAAGCGCCAGCTACAGAAATCCCTCTTACATCAAGTGTCAGCTGCAGCAATCCCCAACCTCAAGTGTCAGTTGTAACAATCCCTGATCCTACAGGCGTCAGTGGTAGTAACACCTCTTGTCCAAGCTGTAGCTACCCCGCAGCAATCCCCCCAGTAAGTGTAAGCTCCAGCCGCCTTACCTCCCTCGGCGTCTTCTCCCTCCTCCAAATGTCAGCTTCAGCTATCACCCCTTCTTCAGGTGTTGGCGTCAGCAAACATGCCTCCTGCAAGTGTCAGTTCCAGCCTCCCTCCCTGTTCCAAGCGTCAAGAACTTCAATGACTTTGCCTCGCACATGTGCCACCTGCAGCGACCCTCCCCACGCTAGTGTCTGTCCCACCTCCCAGCTGCAACAAACAGCCTGGTAGGACAGGTCCTCATTAGGGGAATTTGGTCATAAAGTGAGCTGGGAGGGCAGAAGACAAGCTACGTAATCAACGCAGTGTAGATGTACAGTCAGACCCTGGCTCCCCCGTGTCCTTTCCACCCTCAACTGTCAACTCCATGAACTCTCCCTCGATCCAAGAGTCCGCATCCTCAGCGACCCTGCCTCTCCCCTCCAAACCTCAGCTCTCCCAGAGCTGCGCCTTCCCAGGTGTGGGAGCCGTCGGTGTGCCCCTCCTGCTCTAGGTGTCAGCAACACCAGTGCCCCCCACCTGCACCAGGTGTCAGCACCCACACCGAGCCTCTGCCCTCCAGCGTGGACAACAGGCAGCAAGGTCGGGCTCCGGGACACTCTCTATATTGATTATTCTATCACCGCCCACAATCACGCTGTTATGGTGCCATCCACACTCATTAAGACTCGCATATCTATTTCTCCGTCCGTCCACAGTCATTCTAGAAACTGCCCTCCAGATATCATCCACCATCAACCTTCCACTCTTCTTCCATCTCCTTCCATTACAATCCTCACAAGATATTCCATCTACAATACCTTAAAGAAAAAAATGCCACCTTTTCCCTCGCCATCCCTCCTCTTCCTCCACAGTCATCCAACATTCTTCCACAATAGCCATTATCTATCATCCAGTCACTTCATCAACTCTCTCAACAACGACTCCATCATCAGGAATTCCTTACAACTAGCATCATTTCCTCAGAAACCATCTCGTTTCCTTGAACACATACACCGCCATTCTCCTCCCAGCAACCTCTCAATCCTACCCAGCTAACAATCACGATATCATTTCCTCACTGTATTCCCCATCCCCTTCACTACGGTACTACCATCCTCTGCACTCCACAGTACAACTATCCCCTTCCCCCCATAGTAAAACTATCCCCCTCACTCTACTGTATAGTTATCCTTTTCTATTTACAGTACAACCATCCCCTTCACTCTTCAGTAGAAACACCCCCTCTCACTCTACATAACAACCATCCACCTCGCTATACAGTACAACCATCTCCCTTACTCTGGGGTGCAACCATCCCTTCCTTCACCATGACACCATTACTTTCCCATTCCTACATGATCAAAGAAGTCCCTTCCTTCCCCTACACCATCACATCAGGACCTTATCTTCACAATCGTATGCTTATTCGAATAACTACGGTTCATGATCACTTCATCATGACCTTACCCGTACAGTCACACCATTCAATCCCTTACCATTAATCTCGTGATCACGACGGTACTTCCATTGGTTGTGATGACCTGACCTTTGATGACACTTAAGGGATGGGTCACCATACCCAAGGGTCGTAACAGCGTCCTCACGGGATTAATGACAAGGAATGAAATGGTGTAAGGCTAAGGCGATAAGGTGCTCAAAGGTCATATCGTCGTGCTCGGGGACGCACCGCTGTATTCATGGGGCAAAACACCACAACAGGATCTCATCTTGAACACCATAAACACATTTAGCTTGCCTATCACACCATCACTACAATCACAACACACTGTCCCTCTCACAATCACTACATAATGTCCCACTGTGATCCAACCCCTTAACTTACCAACCATACTGATACCTTCCCTTCTTCCCTCACGAGACCTCACCATCAACACCATACCTTCAGAATAACACACTCCTTTCCCTTTAATGTGCGAGCGTCACCCTTACATCAGCGGTGACAGCAACACCCTAGACTTTAACAATATAACTCCTCGCACACAGTATGTCTCGCTCACACTTATAAGAGAGGCTACTTTTTCTAGCCTCACTAAAGGCAATCATTAAGAGCCATGGTATATTTTACACCCATGCCTCTTACTGACATGTCATCGATCAGCTCACTCAAAGGCGATCGAAAAAAAAAAAAAAGAGTGGGGTAGCGTTTTTACCGAACGCCAGACAAAGTTCAAAACGGCCTCGGCGGCAAATTTTCGTAATACGTTAAGTGTGTATTTTACCTGACAGCCCCCCCCCCCCACAAAATCAATTCATGTTACTCAAAAATAAATAATGGTTGGTAATGGACCTATCAGAGCGCGATGCTGGCCGGGATTGCTTCACGTTCCCTAACGTAACGCCTAAGTTCATTTCGAGAATAAGTCTCGGGTCCGACCGCTTGGTTTGGCACTCGACTACCCCATGTTCGCTATCCATGTGTTACGTTCATTACGAGTACGTTAAAGTTCATTATAAGTGCGTCCTGTTCACTAAGTGCTCTAATTCACGCTAAAAGTACTCTGGATTAGGGCTGTCATCGTCCCTTGCCGGATTCAAAAGCCAAGTATTAACCGCCCTACGTTCAAATCAGTGTACCAGGTGAGGACATGGTGTTCTGCACTGCTTTATGAAGACCTAGGAGTTCTGTCATGGGGCAGAGTGCGAGGGTGTGCCGTCAATGACCCTCTCGAAATCCTGTGGTGAGGTGAAGGTATCTGCTACGTGTAACACACGGGGATTTCTGTGTAGAAAGACGTCTGTTGGGTCGTTTATTCTTCAAGTGGTTTTTGTTTCAATGAACACAGAATCACACTGTATTTTGAATCTCACTCACCTCCTGGTACTCACCTGTAAAAGTAACTTCGTCTGTTCTCAAGACGGCCACTGGATTTTGTCCTCGATTCGCATACGAGCAAAACAATTTTGGGTTACTTCTAATAACATTAATGGCTCTTTCCTCTGCTTCCCTTCCCTGTGTTTCGTGTGACATTCTCCTCTTAAGGTATATATCTGTTACTTCAACTGATACTTCTATTGGAGGGAAACATACGAAAAATGACTTTTCCCCCAACAATGTCTGCTGAAGAATACCTGGTGAAGCCTTCGGAGGGTCTTCATCCCCGCAGCTCGGGCTGACACTAGGCTGCTGGATTGGGTTGTTGGTCGACCTAACTGTTAGAAGCCGCAGCCCTCAACCCCATATAACCCTCACAGTCTAGCTGGTCTGGTACACTTTGTAGGTACTAGTCTTATGCCCTCAGGAACTTCTCTACCGTGTATCGATGTTGTCTCTGATGCTAGATCGCAAGGTGTTGAAGAATCCTATTCAAGGTTAAAGCAAAACGCCTAACTTTCTAAGTCATTCGCGCCCGCGCGTGTATGTGTATATGTCCCATTGCTCCTAGGGTGGAGCAACTTTTCGAACAAACTACTAAAACTGATATTAAACAGGGCATAAAATTACCCAAGACTTTCTTAAGGACAATACATCCTCGCTGTTTTAATCTACGGTGTAACCACATAACAGTTTAGAAGAAAAAAATTACATTATCGTTGATTGTATTAGTATACGCACATATTGACAAGTCGCAGGATAACTTTCTTTTCCAGTTATTTACTTCAAGCGAGCAGTGTACATCTGGGTACAGGCGTGTTGGTGGCGGCAGCAATTCCACTACTTGCCGCGGCCTTCACTCAACATGGGAACGGTAGCGAAGCCTTGGTGGAGCAACTGTTGTGGACAGGAGACACTGGTGTGGACGGGATGTGTTGGTTAGGGCAGGATAAATTGGCGTGGGCAGGATGTGCTAGTGAGGGGAGGAGCCAGAGGTGGGCACAGGAGCTACTGGCATTGGCAGGGAGCAATGGAGTGGGCAGGAGGCACTGGTGTGGGCAGGAGGCACTGGTGTGGGCAGGGGGCACTGGTTCGGGAAGGTGGCACTAGTACGGGTAGGATGCATTGGTGTGGGCAAAGGGTACTACGTAGGCGGGAGCAGTAATGCAAGTAGGGGTCAGCGGTGTAGGAAGGAATGACTAACACGGGCATGAGTCGGTGGTGCAGGCAGGGGGCAGTGGTGAGGGAGCAGTGACACGAGACGGAGGATCTGGTGTAGGTAGGCGGCAGTGGAAGGAAGACATCATTAGTGCTGACATGAGGCCTACAACGGAATCAAACATTTTTTCAGAAATTGTTTAGCCAGACAGACCCGTAAATATTCTTATATGACACTGACGCAAACAAGAGCCACAATTCCATTTCGACCTTTGTAGAGCAAACAAGAATCAGTATGATAATCATATCAACAGATGATGCCGAAAGGCTACAAAGTGACATAAACGAAGTCTTTAAATAGGCAACCGAGAACATATTTTTAAGGCAGATAAATTCCAACTCCTCCGGTAGAGTGAAAATGAAGGAATAAAAAAAGTACAGAATACCGGACAGACAAAGACGCTATCGTAATCCATATGAATAATGTAAAGGAGTTATAAAGTCTAACGACCAAACTGAAACGAACACAACAAAACGACGGTTGCTTCATGCAGAAGGATGGCAGGCTGGATCCTGCGGACTTTCAAGACAAGGGAAGAAAATTCAATATTGATATTATTCAAGGCACTATATCTTACACGAACTGATATTGTTGCGTTCTAACATAACCCTACACAGCGGGCGAAATTGCGGATTTAGAAAGTGTCCAGAGATATCTCACAATCCATATAAAGTTTATAAAGGAAATATACTATTGGGGAAGCCTGAAATCACCGGGGCTATACTCCCTGAAGCACAGACGGAAGAGATATCTAATCTTCTATACCTGGAAAATAGGTAAAGTTCCCAACTTACATCCGGAAATAACATTCTACTGGCACGTCAGACTTTGTAAAATACTACCCCTGAGATCCAGAGGTGCCATATGTACAAAAAGAACACATTACACATCCGGGGCCTAACTCTTCAGCACCTTGCCATCTACCATCAAAAATAACTAAAGATGTGCAGTGGAACAGTTCAAGAGTGTATTGGACGAGTACCTACAAAGCATACCTCACCAGCAAGGCTGTGGGGAACTATGTAGGCCTAAGGACTACGGTTTCCAATTACTTGGTCCACTAACAACACAATCCAGCAGCCCGGACTGTGGGGGTGAAGACCTCCGAAGACTTCACGAGTCTCCATGAAAAACAAACTACAACAATATTAAGTTCGTTCGATGAAACTTGGATCAAACACGATTCCTGTGCATCTTGACCTCTTGGGTACGATGGCACGACCCTCAGGGATGACGGCGTGACCTTTGACCTGATATTCAGATGCATAAAGTATAGAACAGCCAATGCCATAGCTATAAAAGCAAACTATAAAACAAAGAA